>CM057351.1:194814704-194977115 GCA_030015575.1 Agapanthus africanus
TAAGCATGCTTCACAAATATCTAATGGTGATTCATTATCATGACTCATTAAGCATTTATCATGCATTAATGATATGCATGAATCACCCTCATGACTCACTAAACTCATTTAATGCAAATGACACCTAAACCTCCTTAGTCACCACTTCTAGAAGCTTCTCGCACAATTACGAGAACGCCCCTCCAATCCGCAAAAATACGGAAAAACTTTAGACTGTAAAAATCCAATAACCGGATACCAGTAACTGGCTTAAACCAAAGCCGACTGGTAAAAACTGTCCGAAAGTCATACGCGCGTAAACGCACGTATGCATCCGAACCCTTGTCGTAAAACCATACGACCTCTATATCGTTTCGCCTGGAATAGGAAACTCTCTGTGTGGGACTCTAGAGACTCGACTACAACGCTGGCAGTGGGTTTAACCACAGACCGCAAGCGGCACTAGCTGTACGTAACGGTCCCCAGGTAGTTGTCGATAAGAAGGCCGATGAGGAAACCCATCCGAAGTCCTACTGAGTCTGATGTGACAATCTCCATACAGTCCGGTCCGTTCGTCCAAGACTATCGCATATCGGGCCTAGGGGGCGGCAAGCGTCAGTCCCCTAATAGCGGTATAAGTCGTGTCGGAGGGAAGCCCATTACACCCTGAGAAACTACTGGAACCTACCAGCAAATCTCGCTTGCCCTGGCCAGGGACTTTGCGTAATGGCTCTCTGACACAGCACGATATCTACTCCCAATACCGGGAGGGACGAATCCTGTCTAACCGCCACTGCCTCCAAGTGCTCGGGACTGCACCCAACTGCTACCTGTTTGCACGAGTCCTTTGAGTCGTGGTAGGGTAGCAATCTAAGAACAGTGGGACACACTCGAAGCGAAGTAGCAGTGTCAAGTCTGCGGACTACGCTGTACTCATGTCACCTGGGAACTGTTCACTGACGACTGGTATAAAACCAACCAACAGTTCCCTGTGAGTCCTGTCCGGTGTACCCGTAACCTAACGAGCACCTGCATACTATCTCCAGTACGACGTACTGACGGCTGTGGGACAGACCATCTCCCCAATTGGGATGAGAAGCGTACACACTAGTCTACTCCGGAGTATCGATGCTCTGTCTCGATAATCCAACGACCAGGGACCAGAATAAGGATGTGCTTGTAGACTACCCAGCCCCCACTAGTGTGACTGCCATCACAACACTGGTAGACAAGCAAGATCCTAAGAGCTCTATCAATACGTACACTCACATATTAAGATAGAAAAACCAAGTAGCATACTACCATGTTTAGCAAGACTGTTATATACATGTGAATATCCCAAGCTTCCATTAAGTAATATACAAACTAGTATGATACAGTAATGGCCTTCTAGGGCATAAACACTAACAATGCCGATGCAAGGTCCATAATGGTTCGAGAAACTACCGATAACACTTACCAGTAGATCTCAGCAAGCCTGGCCAGGGATTTCCTGTTATGGCCAATCGAGCATAGCGCAACATCAACACCCAATACCGGGAGTGACGAATCCCCTCCTATCGCTCATTGCCTCCATGTGACTTTGGACTGTACCCAAAAACCACTTTTTTGCATGATCTCTTGAATATGGTATGGTGGAAATCAAAGCACAGTGGGAATCACACAAGACTCTATGACGATCTCGGGTCGACAGACTAACCTGTACCGGTGTCACCAGAGAACTGCTATCTGACGATAGGTATAATACCTGTTGGAGATAGTGCCCTCATAGTCAATTATAGGATCGCAGGTACGTGATTGCAATGATTGCGGAGGACCTATACCGGTATGACAGTCTTACTCGAGATGATAGTATGCTATCTGGTTTGCCTTTATCAGTTGTGTACATGTTCAGGTGACTGATTGCATGTTACACTTTGATAGAGCCCTTAGGATCTTGCTTTACTACCAACAGTATGATGGCGATCATATACGTGAGAGTTGGGTAGTTTATATGCATATCCTTAATTGTGGTCCCTAGTCGTGGGAGTTTCGAGACAGGGCATCGATACTCCGGAGTAGACTAGTGTGTACAGTCGAGACCCCGACGAGGGGCGGTGGCCGGTCTCACAAGCCACTGGTGTCAGTTGGATCACCTAAGATGTATACAGGTGCTCATTGGGTTATGAGTACACCGGACAGGACTCGCCGGGAATCTGCTAGTTAGTATTATATCTACCGTCAGATAGCAGTTCCCTGGTGACATGTGTACAGGTTAGTTCATCGACCTGAGGTCGTCATTTGTCTCGTGTGAGTTCCCACTGTGCTTTGATTTCTACCCTACCACGGCTCAAAGGAGTCGTGCAAACAGGTAGTTTTTGGGTACAGTCCCGAGCCACATGGAGGCACGTGAGCGGATCGGCAGGGGATTCGTCTCTCCCGGTATTGGGGGCGAGGTCGTGCTGTGTCTAGGAGAGCCATTACACAAAGTCCATGGCCATGGCAGGAGATTTACTGGTAGGTACTCCAGTAGTATCTCAGGGTGTTATTAGGCTATACTCCGACACGACTTATACTGCTATTGGGGGTCTGACGTTGCTAGCCCCCTAGGCAGATATGCGATACTCATTGACGAACGGACCGGACTGTATATACATTGTCACTGTTAGGCTCAGTAGGGTTTCTGGATGAGTTCGCTCATCGGCCTCCCTTGAGTTTGCTCATCAGCTTCCCTTGAGGTCAGTCCATGGGCAGCCGTTACGCATTGCTAGTGCCGCTGACGGTTTGTGGTTAAACCTACTGCCATGGTAATGACGAGTCATTAGAGTCCCCCACAGACAGTTTCCCAAGTTCGGGCGAAACGTTGTAGAGGCCGTATGGTTTTATGGCAGGGTTCGGAAAATGCACGTGCGTTTACGCACGTGTCAGTTTTCGGGCAGATGATACTGGTCGGCTTTGGTTTAAGCCGGATCCGAGTATTATATTGAGTAGGTATAATATCTTTGTCTCAGTTGCATTTGTATTCGGTCGTAATACAAATGCGGGTATATTTATACAGTTTCGGGGTTGTCCTGAAATTCGTTTCAGGATCACTTTTGGAAGTTGCCAGTTTCCAGTTTTCTATCAGCCGTCTTTTAACATTTGGTTAAAGGCGGATTTATCTTTTCTTGGATGAGAGTGAGTCGTGCTTCTAGAAGGTTCTAGAAGGTTCTAGAATTTGTGACAAGGCTAAGTGACTCATGCTTTGGTTTCATTACATTCTTGTTTTGGTTAAGATCTTTATGTTGATATTTTCATGTGTTCATATTATGATAAGGATGGTGGTTTATGGTCACCTCCTTATCTCCTCCTTCACTCACCCTCCTCCTTCATATATGAATGAAAGGCCTCCTCTCTCATTCACTCTCTCACTTGAGTTTTCATTTGCTAGAAAAGATTATGATAGGTTTTATCGGTGTATGGAATTTCACAGTCCATTTCATTCCATCACCCGATTTCCACGGCAACTTCATTAACCGATCGTCCACGGATTTAGACGAAGTGATACAAAGTCGTCTACTCATTCTCTACATCATTCTTGGTCGTCTCTTTTAGCAAACTTGACGATCGAGTTGCCTCGAGTCAGAGGCGGGAGCCCGTTTAAAGAACCGATCATGTGGTGCCACCTCGACGGAGGAGATCGGAGATCGACGAGATCGGAGCAGCCGCAACGGAGCGTGGGATGATGGTTGAAGAACGAAGGACTCGGATCGTTCGGTATAACCTTTCTACACTCTTTACAGTTTGTTAGTTTAGCAATAATGGCAGATCCGGGTTAAAGTATACGATAGCTCCAGTTAAAAGTTTTTTGTTCCGCATTTGGCGTCTGTAGACTGCCGGGGCGCTAGCGTAGACTTACAGTGGTATCAGAGGCTCACCATTTTGCTATACTAACTTGTGCTAACGCGTTTAAAACATCGATCCGACCGGAAATCGAAAATTGCAAAAATCACAATTTTTAAGCCCGACAGTTTCTGTTGATTTTAAATGGTCTCAAAAATTAATTCTGTATGTCTTAAAAATCTGTGCAGGGTTTTCTAAGAACCACGACGAAATTTGGTCTCGTGATTCCTCCAACTTGCCGCGGAAACGCGGCCAAACCCATGGTTTGGCCGCGCATCCGCGGCCACTTGGGGAGTTCATGATCCCAAATTTGGACAGTGGGTTCTCTGATGGAAATTGGGATTTTTGGTATATATCTTTTTGGCCCAGGTTTTGTTACTGTTCACCAGTAAGCAGTGGGGCCCACTTTTTGATATTTGGTCTTTGGTCGATCAAAATTTAAACACGTTAGTTTACAGTGCTTACATTATATCTCCGACCGGGAATGTCATTTGATCGGTAAACCGCGTTTAATTGCTATAGTTCTTTTAGACGGGTTTGCGAACGTGACATTCGCGTTGATGTTCTGTGTTGTGCTGTGATGTTGCGGATTTGTCGTGGTGGATAGCAGTGTGCAATGATAGTACAGTTTGTGTTTATTTGTACATTTGATATTGCGGGGCGAGCGTCCAACTTGTGGACAGCCGTCACTGCCTGTTGTATAATATTCTTTTGGGGCACGACCAGGTTGCGGTCGATGTACCTATTGTACTATTTTTCATTACTGTACTAGGTTTTGCCCCACGACGGAGTGCACGGATAGCCGGGTTCGGGAGGGAAACGGGTCCGCATCTCATGGCTTTGAGAGGCAGAGGGGTCCCACTCTAGAATTGGCAGACTATTCGCCACACTCGTAGGGGGTACAGGTTGACCCAAGGAGGGGTGCCCAAGATTACCGGATTCCGTGGAGTGCTGGGTGGTCCATTCACTATGCTGTAGGGGGCTGCCTCGCTTCAGGTTTTGGCGGGTAACTTGCCGCGCCCGTAGGGGTCTAGGTTTCATTGCACAGGCTATCCACACGACAGGGGAACGTCGGGTTTCAGCAGCGGCTCTGTGAAACCCGGGGATCCCAGATTATCTGTATTGTTCTGTGATGCTTATTACTTTTCTGTAATGTTGCATACTATCACGCCTGGAGCGATTATTGTATATTGGTTTATATACTATTAGATGTTGTATATGTTTTACACCCGCGCTAGTCCAGCCCCCGCTCTGTCGTTAGTTAAGTAACCTAACGAGTGATGACGGGACCCAGTGACGAATGCGGATGGCATATACGTACATTTTATTTTCGTTCTTTTCTGGTGTGATAATTGATGGGAATGCGTTGATTCTGATCAACGCAAAGTAAAAACAAACCTGTTTACAGTTGTTGGAACAAATTTAAAAAGTGTTGTTACAAAGACGTTTCCTTTTGTTATGCATAGCGGTATTCAGTGGAATATCCTGCACCTCATTCGAAGGGGCAAGGGCCGATATCCCTTCACCGGGACTGACCCCTTGGACAGAAGTTTGCGTCAGAGTAATAACTTTACTATAGTCGATTACAAGTTGCTTTGCATAGCGGTATTCAGTGGAATATCCTGCACCTCATTCCACGAGGAAAGAGCCGAGATCCCTTTACCGGGAGTGACCTCTTTAGCAAAAGGTTTTCGCCACTATATTTTAAAAAGCTATCTGGTTCCTTCAGCGATATCAAGTTCACTACGCTAAAGGTTTTTCGCCAAAAACCAGCCGTAGCCCTCCGTCACTTCTTTTGGGTATTCAGTAGTATTCAAGCTACGTATTTTGACCAACGCCAAGGCATAGTGTTTGGTAGCTGCTGGGTATTCAATAGTTGCATAGATAGATGAGTTAGTTTGGGACAGTCGTTCTGCCGATTGGCCAACGTCAGGGGCATGTGCGGGTGGGTTCAAATTGACAAGATAGTGATGGGTAGAACTTGGCATGTGACTTATGACATTTTGACCAACGCCAAGGTTATAAGAGCATGGGGCAAAAACTATATCGGGAGTTTCTAAAGAAACTGAAACTTGCCAAGTATGCGCATACCTTCTGGAGTATGAGTAACGTGGATGCATTCCATCACGTTATCATGCGATGAGAGTTGGATCCTGATTCCCACTGATGAGTTGGTTTACTCTTCGGGTGATCCCGATTGATTCTTCTTTAGGTTTGGAGGAGAATTTGACAGGACAGTGGGAGGTTTCCGGATTAGATAAAATGATGACCATTCTGATCTAGGTTAGAGTGCACGCAGAGTGTTTCTTTTCTCTCTCTCTCTTTGGCAGCGACCTTTGACCGACCCTAAACTATGACTCAGTGACCAGGTTGACCGAACCTTCTTAAAATACTGGCTTTTGGATTGTCTATGTTGCATAAGTCATTGCCACTCCTTCTTTTACCCTTTGGATTTCTCAGAACACCCGTATTACTACGGATATCCACTTCCATTGGATAGATCCATCGTATGGTTATATACGAACTCGAAGGGACTTCTTCGGGGATGGATCCAGGTTCAGGAGAAATAGAATTGGTTTATTCAGTTGTCTTTTATTATCACCTTCTCTCAGGTTGCGAGAGCTCCTTGGTTTAGGAGAGTACACCTATTACGCTTATTGGATAGTCTTATTCCAAACCATAGGCTGGTGCCGAAAGGTAGGGAATGAAGAAAACCAATTAGCCTAAGTAGGGTGTGCAGAAGGTAATATGTAAAGACAAAATAAAGGGATTAGAAAGAGGGCAAAGTAAATTGCGACTGATATCATTCATGACCAAAACCGCGTACTTCATCGCCGCTCCTATTTCACCTTTAAAAGAATAAGGTATTATTCAGTTGTCTTTTATCATCACCTTCTCTCAGTTGCGAGTACTCCTTGGTTTAGGAGGGTACACCTATTATGGTTACTGGATAGTCTTCTTCCAAACCATAGGCTGGTGCCGAACGGTAGGGAAGGAAGAAAACCAGTTAGCCTAACGATGGTGTACAGAAGGTAACGACTAAAGACAAATAAAGGGATTTGGAGAGATGGCAATAAAATATACGGTTGAAGTCATGAATTGGATTATGGAAGAGGCATTGCTATGAATACCAGGATACCCCTACGAAACATTTTCATGTTTCAGTGCATTGTTAAAGGAAAAACTGTTTTCCCGATTTGACACTTACTCCAAGGGTATGTATTTACCAGGTTTCATTCTCATATCTGTATGGTTTTACAGATGATGATTGGGAGTAAGATATTGGGAATTAGGTGATCATCCTCATTATATCGAAATTCGTTGTAATTAGTGATATTTGAGGAAATCGCCAGGGTACAGTTTTCCACCTACAACGCACAGGTTTTGAGTTGTTCAACTCAGTGGACTTATACAGAGTATTGTATGTTGTCCAGTGTCCATCAGGACAAAGGGGTAGGTCCTCGTACTATGTTCTATTTGCTTATAACTTCTGTAGTATTTAGACGAGTGTTTCGTAGAAATACAAGGTCTAAGTTTTGAGAAGTTGTGGGTATAAGAATAAAGTAGAGAACCAGGTATCACAAGTATCGGGATTCTTCAAAGAGATCGAAGATGTAGATTCTTGTGATTGGTATTCAGAAGATAGTGATGGTTTTGAGAAACATGTTTCTCTTTCAGGTTACTCATAATTGGATGGATTCCTAAGTTGAGTAATGCTGATTAGCCTCTTTCCATTAAGTTGATATGCACTGGAGACAGCTGCATGGATTGAATCTTGGTTCCAATTAATTAAGTGCCAAAGTTTCTATATTGGATATAGAATAGTTCGTACCTTAAAAGATATTGAGGTACGGGGAGTTGTCCAGCTTATGATTAAAACCAGACACTGGATAACTCAGGGCACGTTTCTGTAATGGCTGTTTGTGGGTTGACCCAGGCTATGACGAGGGTTGATATTCTACCATTTGGAAGATCAATAGTGATATTGTTCTTGACTCGCCACAGTTTTAGTAAAATGGATCTTTTTCAGAAAACGGTAGTGGGAGTATGGTAGAACTGGAAGTGATTCCAGAACCGCGAACGATTACGGAAAATTTAATAGGACCTATACATTCAATCAGGTTTGACATTCCAATAGCCACTCCGCAGGTATGGTAGGTAACCTCAGACACCCGAGAGGTACTTCGGTAGCCTCAGAGACGGTGACAGGGAGGTTCTTATCTACCAAGACTTGACACTACTGTTGTTCCAGGATATGAGACCCGGTAGGAGGGTTGTCGTAGTCAGTGGGAGCAGCGGAAGCATAGTGGGCAAGATGCTTATATCTATTTATAGACTTGAGCAGTTATAGCGGAGATAGATCATCTAATTTTGATGTGACAGTCATGGGTTTGACTTCAATCAGAATAGGGGATGGATCGGTTAAGAAGGTAGTAGGGTGTGATGTCATGGTATCTGGATGACATACACAGAGTAGGAAGTAAAATTCCTATACTATGATCGGTTGTACTGTGGTCGTCACACAGTTGTTTCTCCAGACAGGATATGGATATAATATTTGACATTCTGGTTTCTAGATCTATGGTTTTAGATCTGGATTTGGGTAGTTTCCCAATGTGGGTACTTTGACAGATATTCTAATGGTTTTTGGAATAGTTGACTCCTAGCATGGTGGTGTACCTGCAGGTGATGGAGTCACCCTCTCTAAAGGTGTCTTATAGACTAAAGGGGAGAGGGATGTGCATGATTGGCAGATCACTTGCTTAGGCAATTGAGTCAATCATGAGATGTCAAGTACCACACCAAATGTTGGTTTTGCACTAGATGCAATAAGTTTGTATTAATCCAATCCTGGAGAAACATAAGGAAGCAGTTATAGAACATAAGTGCATGTTCTACGGATTTGATGACGGCAGCCTCCTTCGGGAGACGATTATCATTCCAGGCTTCAAAGGTGACATGGATGACAGAGTGATTGTCAGAGTTATAGTTTTTCCCTTTGACGAAGAGGGACAGTATTATGGACAGGTGGTCCAAGAGGATACTGTGGGTGGCATGGTGCCCGATACTGATTAGGTTCAGTGATCGATACAGTCTAAGAAGTTTGGATTTGGAGTTCATTTATGAACTAGATCCCATCAGATATCCAGACATATTCTAAGACAGGTATTACTCAATTCGGGAGATGGTTTTCTCCGCGAACTTGAGATTAAGAGAGATATAGAAAGATACTTCTAGGCGGATCCACTCACTGAGGCTATTTCTCGAACACAATAGTTTTACAAACGGGCTTTGTGAAACTGATTAGTAGAGGAGTTGGATGTTCGGTTTCACACGGGCTGTGAGTAGTCGACATCGCAATATTAGCCTTGAGTGCAAGTGGGAGATTGTTGGAGATAGTGCCCTCATAGTCAATTATTGGATCGCAGGTATGTGATTACAATGATTGCGGAGGACCTATACCGGTATGACAGTCTTACTCGAGATGATAGTATGCTATCTGGTTTGCCTTTGTCAGTCGTGTACATGTTCAGGTGACTGATTGCATGTTACACTTTGATAGAGCCCTTAGGATCTTGCTTTACTACCAACAGTATGATGGCGATCATATACGTGAGAGTTGGGTAGTTTATATGCATATCCTTAATTGTGGTCCCTAGTCGTGGGAGTTTCGAGACAGGGCATCGATACTCCGGAGTAGAATAGTGTGTACAGTCGAGACCCCGACGAGGGGCGGTGGCCGGTCTCACAAGCCACTGGTGTCAGTTGGATCACCTAAGATGTATACAGGTGCTCATTGGGTTATGAGTACACCGGACAGGACTCGCCGGGAATCTGCTAGTTAGTATTATATCTACCGTCAGATAGCAGTTCCCTGGTGACATGTGTACAGGTTAGTTCATCGACCTGAGGTCGTCATTTGTCTCGTGTGAGTTCCCACTGTGCTTTGATTTCTACCCTACCACGGCTCAAAGGAGTCGTGCAAACAGGTAGTTTTTGGGTACAGTCCCGAGCCACATGGAGGCACGTGAGCGGATCGGCAGGGGATTCGTCTCTCCCGGTATTGGGGGCGAGGTCGTGCTGTGTCTAGGAGAGCCATTACACAAAGTCCATGGCCATGGCAGGAGATTTACTGGTAGGTACTCCAGTAGTATCTCAGGGTGTTATTGGGCTATACTCCGACACGACTTATACTGCTATTGGGGGTCTGACGTTGCTAGCCCCCTAGGCAGATATGCGATACTCATTGACGAACGGACCGGACTGTATATACATTGTCACTGTTAGGCTCAGTAGGGTTTCTGGATGAGTTCGCTCATCGGCCTCCCTTGAATTTGCTCATCAGCTTCCCTTGAGGTCAGTCCATGGGCAGCCGTTACGCATTGCTAGTGCCGCTGACGGTTTGTGGTTAAACCCACTGCCATGGTGCTGACGAGTCATTAAAGTCCCCCACAGACAGTTTCCCAAGTTCGGGCGAAACGTTGTAGAGGCCGTATGGTTTTATGGCAGGGTTCGGAAAATGCACGTGCGTTCACGCACGTGTCAGTTTTCGGGCAGATGATACTGGTCGGCTTTGGTTTAAGCCGGATCCGAGTATTATATTGAGTAGGTATAATATCTTTGTCTCAGTTGCATTTGTATTCGGTCGTAATACAAATGCGGGTATATTTATACAGTTTCGGGGTTGTCCTGAAATTCGTTTCAGGATGACTTTTGGAAGTGGCCAGTTTCCAGTTTTCTATCAGCCGTCTTTTAACATTTGGTTAAAGGCGGATTTATCTTTTCTTGGATGAGAGTGAGTCGTGCTTCTAGAAGGTTCTAGAAGGTTCTAGAATTTGTGACAAGGCTAAGTGACTCATGCTTTGGTTTCATTACATTCTTGTTTTGTTTAAGATCTTTATGTTGATATTTTCATGTGTTCATATTATGATAAGGATGGTGGTTTATGGTCACCTCCTTATCTCCTCCTTCACTCACCCTCCTCCTTCATATATGAATGAAAGGCCTCCTCTCTCATTCACTCTCTCACTTGAGTTTTCATTTGCTAGAAAAGATTATGATAGGTTTTATCGGTGTATGGAATTTCACAGTCCATTTCATTCCATCACCCGATTTCCACGGCAACTTCATTAACCGATCGTCCACGGATTTGGACGAAGTGAGGCAAAGTCATCTACTCATTCTCTACATCATTCTTGGTCGTCTCTTTTAGCAAACTTGACGATCGAGTTGCCTCGAGTCAGAGGCGGGAGCCCGTTTAAAGAACCGATCATGTGGTGCCACCTCGACGGAGGAGATCGGAGATCGACGAGATCGGAGCAGCCGCAACGGAGCGTGGGATGATGGTTGAAGAACGAAGGACTCGGATCGTTCGGTATAACCTTTCTACACTCTTTACAGTTTGTTAGTTTAGTAATAATGGCAGATCCGGGTTAAAGTATACGATAGCGCCAGTTAAAAGTTTTTTGTTCCGCATTTGGCGTCTGTAGACTGCCGGGGCGCTAGCGTAGACTTACAATACTATCTAGGAGTTCTCGGCGAGTGATTGAAAGAATTAAAATTAACCGCAATCAAGACGGTGTCGCTATGCAGCTAGCCGGTTGAGCACGGGTCGATCCACAGGGAGATGGTTGTATTTCCTTTCTCGTCTTAGACGAGTCAATAAAGAATGAGTATATGTTTGTTCAAGTCTATCCTATGTGTTTTATTTGCAAGTATAAAGTTGTTAAGAAAAAGATACGAGATTGTAAGCTAAAGAAATCCGTACTCAAAACCTTTGAGCCGAGTCTTGACCAATTGAAGCTAGAGCAATCGGCAACAACGTGGATTAGGGGATTTAAGCGTGGTATTCGGGGAATACGGCTTATTTACCCTTGTCCTTCCGTTCTTGTCTCTTGCTTTCGCCTCCGGCCAAACCGAACGCAACCGGTCGTGGTTAGGAATCACCGTTACCTTGTTAGGGTAGGGTGCCTAACGGAGCGCTTGCGTATGGTTTAGGCGGAGTTCAATGGAAAATAACGGGAAAAGAAAATGAGAACAGAAAATCTTAACTTACAATACCGTATTTATTCTTAACAATGATAATTACAACCATTCACAAAAACGAACCAAAAAGAGAGAACAAAAAGAAAAGAACAAAGAAAAGAAAAGATTACAAGCAAGTAATTAAAGTGCATGGAATTAAATTGCAAGTAAGTAAAGAAAGAATGAAAAATTCAAGAAAGTAATTACAAGAACCATAGAACTCAAAACAAGCATGGGATCAATAGCCAACCCTTAAACTTGCAAGCTCAATCAAGAGGTTGCAAGATCAAGAGAAGGGTAAAGAACTCATGTGAAATGAAGCACTAAGGAGAGAACAAAATGTTACAACCCCTTGAGACCAATGACCAAAGCTTAAACTTGCAAGCTCACTTAAGAGGTTGCAAGATCAAGTTAAGGTAGAGAGCTCAAGGAGGAAGCTAAGCAAAAAGAATTATACAAAAACCCTCATCTTTATTCACATCCACTCAATGCTCTCACTACATTTCCATGGAGGAAGAATGAAGAAGAAGAAGAAGAAGAAGAAGAACTAAAACTACAAAAGAATGGACACCAAATTGGACCCTTGGCTTAGCTCAGTTCTGGAGTATTTATAGGCAGCTTACAGAAACCCTAGGGCAAGAATCTGGCATAAAATGAAGTACCCAAACTACCCCTGAAAATTGACCATCTGTAGACACTATACGGCCGCGGTTCCGCGGCCTAAGCATGCTTAGGCCGCGGTTCCGCGTCCATAAGAGGGAATTGGGCAGTGAAATTTGGTCGGGGTCCCTGGTTTGTAGTTGTCTGCTATGTGGTATATGACTTTTCTCAGAATCTCTTAACAATTATTCCAGAATTTTAGTAGAACAAAAAGGTGATGTGATGTGGATCTTTTGCCATGATTTTCTCGAGCTCCGCGTAGATTTATTGGATCTTGTGTTGATATAGAGCTTTGTGCATGATATGACAATCGATTTGCCATCTTGTCCCTTAAACTGGTATGTGGCAACACACGGATAGAGAGCGGAGACCCGTGTTTTATCTGTTGTTGGCAGTAATCCGGAATTTGTCGTACTTTTCCATGATATTCACTGTTCAGAGCCGAGAACCTGTATTCTGCAATTATGTAGCAAACACTGATTAAAAGCACCTACCTATAAACACACGAGCATAAGAATGGGCGGTATAAAATGCAGTATTCTGTTATGAACAGCGAGTCCATTCAGTGTACCCAGTCTCCACTGAGCACTCGTATACCTTCTCTGATGTCAAACACCAATGGATATGGGATCATCCATCGCCCATCATATGGGTCAAGAAGCGCATACGCCAGTCTACTCTGGAGTATCGATGCCCTGTCTCGATACCCCCATGACTAGGAAAATTTGAAGGAAGTACTTGCCGACTACCTCTGCCCCACTAGTATGATCCGCATCATAATCCTAGTAGTCAAGTATTCATCCTAAGGGCTTTATCCACATGTAAATAGAGAGACAATAAGTGTACATGTTAAGATAAAGTGCAACCAGATAGCATACCATCATGTCGAGCAAGAAATTCCTCCCTATATATGTCCAAGCATCCACTACAGTATACATCGCATGTACAGTAATGGCCTCTAGGGCATATATATAACTAACAATCTCCTTCTTGCACTAAGGTCATTTGTTGCAGTATCTCATATTCAATGTCCTATAGAAGTCTCTCTAGGGAAAGACCTTTGTGAGTGGATCCGCCGTGTTATCCTTCGCGTCATCTCTCCTTAACTCGATCCCTTGGAGATCAACCATCTCCCTGATCAGGTGATACATGCCTCAGAATATGTCTGGAATGCTGATGGGACCTACGTTCCTAGGCCAAAGCCATAACTCGATTGTTGTCACAATAACAGTTATTGGATGCTTAATGGTAGGAACCTTGTTCATCTCATGAACAAGAAATATCCAGACAACCTCTTTGGTAGCATCGTTGGTAGCAATGTATTCAGCCTTTATCGTCTATTATGCCACGGTATCTAGCTTGGAACTCTTCCAACATACCGTCCCTCCACTGAGGGTAAAGACAAAGCCTGTGACTGACTTTCAGTTGTCCTTATCACTCTGGAAGCTCGAACCAAGAACTTTCTTTTAGTTCTTCTCAAGTACTTAAGAATGTCCACAACAGCTGTCCAGTGATTCTCACAAGATCCTTTTGATTCCTGATCACTACACCTAGTGAGTTGTCTACCTCTTGTCTGGTACACAACATCGCATACATGATAGAGCCTACTGCCGAAGCATAGGGTGTCCCTTGCACGCGTGCTCTCACCAAATCAGCCTTGGCTAAGGATTTTGTGTAATGGCCTTCCGAACACTGTGCGATATCATCCCCCAATACCAGGAGAGACGAATCCTACCTAACCGCCACTTCCTCCAAGTGCTTCGGGACTGTACCAAACTACTACCTGTTTGCACGACACCTTTGAGCCATGGTTGGGTAGTTATCAAAGTACAGTGGGAACACACTCAAGGCGAAGTAGCAGTGTCAAGTCGACGGACTAAGTTGTACTCATGTCACCTAGAAACTGCTACCCGACGATAGGTATAATACCCACCAACAGTTCCCGACGAGTCCTGTCCAGTGTGCTCATAACCTAATGAGCACCTGCATTATCTCTAGTACGACGTACTAATGGTTGTGGGACAGACCATTTCCCCTGCTGGGATGAGAAGCGTATACACTAGTCTACTGTGGAGTATTGATGCCCCGTCTCGATAATCCTACGACCAGGGACCTGTATAGGATGTGCTTATAGATTACTCATCCCCTACTAGTGTGATTGCCATTACAACGCTGGTAATCAAGCAAAGATCCTTAGGGCTCTACCGATATGTATAAGCGATATGCTAAAAGAAACACATACACATATTGAGGTAGAAACAAACCATGTAGCATACTACCATTTTGAGCAAGACTGTTACTATATCCGTGTATATCCCAAGCTCCCATTAAGTAATATACAATCCAGTATGGTACAATAATGGCCTCTATGGCATATATCACTAACAATCTCCCACTTGCACTAATGCCATATACTGGCATATCGTAGACCGAAGATCTCGAATAGCCTTTCGAATACTGTCTGAGGGATGGCCTCTGTGAGTAGATCTCCAGTGTTTTTCTCCGTATCTACTCTCCTCACCTCAATCCCCTGGGGATCAATGATCTCCCTGATCAGGTGGTTCCGCCTCAAGATATGTCTGGATCTCTGATGGGACCTGGGTTCCTTCCCTATAGCTATAGCGATGTATGTTTTCACAATACTAAAGTATTGGACCAACAATGTGTTGGAGATAGTGCCCTCAGAGTCAATTATTGGATCACAGGCACGTGATTGCAATGATTGAGGGAGGACATATCCCGGTAGGACAATCTTACTCAAGATGATAGTATGTTATCTGGTTTATATTTATCATCGTGTACTGCTTTAGGTGACCTTACGAGTCGCTATTACACGTTGATAGAGCCCCTAGGATTCTTGCTTGACTACCAGCAGTATGAGGGCGATCATATACGTGGGAGCTGGGGTTCTATAAGCACATCCTTAAAAGGTCCCTAGTCGTGGGAGTTTCGAGACAGGGCATCGATACTCCAGAGTAGACTAGTGTATACAGTCGAGACCCCGACGAGGGGCGGTGGCCGGTCTCACAAGCCACTGGTGTCAGTTGGTTCACCTAAGATGTATACAGGTGCTCATTGGGTTATGAGTACACCGGACAGGACTCACCGGGAACCTGCTAATTGGTATTATACCTGACGTCAGATAGCAGTTCCCTGGTAACATGTGTACAGGTTAGTTCATCGACCTGAGATCGTCATTTGTCTCGTGTGAGTTCCCACTGTGCTTTGATTACTACCCTACCACGCTCAAAGGAGACATGCAAACAGGTTTTAGTTGGGTACAGTCCCGAGCCACATGGAGGCAGTGAGCTGATATGCAGGGGTTCGTCTCTCCCGGTATTGGGGGTGAGGTCGCGCTGTGTCTAGGAGAGCCAGTACATGAAAAGTCCTTGGCCAAGGCAGGAGATTTACTGGTAGGTATTCCAGTAGTATCTCAGGGTGTTCTGGGCTACACTCCGACACGACTTGTACCGCTTTTCGGGGTCTGACTTTTACCAACCCCCTAGGCCCGCCATGCGATGCTCATAGACGAACGGACCGGACTGTACGGATATTGTCACCGACAGGCTCAGTAGGGTGTCAGGATGAGTTCGCTCATCGACGTCCTTTTTGGTCAATAGCTGGTAGCCTGTCACGTATGGCTAATACCTCTGACGTGCTAGTGGTTAAATCCACAGCCATAGTATTGATGAGTCTTTAGAGTCCGCCACACACAGTTACTCAAGTTTTGGGCGAAACGCTGTAGTGGCCGTATGGAGATATGGCAGGGTTCGATCAGATACGTGCGGTATTGCACGGATCATGATCGGACGGATTTTACTAGCCAGCTTTGGTTTAAGCCGGATCCTAGTATTAGACAATGTAGTTTTGTCTCTTTGCATTTGTATTCAGTGGGAATACAAATGCGGGCATGTATATGCAGTCGCGGGGTTTTCCTATAATTTATTACGGGATCAGTTTTATGAAGTTGCCAGTTTGCATTCCGTTCCGGCCAGTTTTCATTTGTTCCTTCCCGGCCGGACATTTCCGATGGAGGGGGTAATTTGCAATTCTGCAAATTACTTATTGTGGAGGGGTTTCTTGCATATGAGAGCTTCATGATTGTTCCTTCATGATGAGATTCCATTTTGGTCTCTTCCTTTGCATTAAATGTGATGGTGCTTTGATTAGATGAGATAAGAAATTGGTGTGACCTTTTTCTACATATATTGATCCTTTTTCTTCTCTTGGTTAAGAGATTCTTTTACCCACCACCATTTTATAAGAGGGGCCGGCCACTTTATGGGGAGGGAGAGGGAGTTCATTTTCTTGTGAGGGAAAATGGTTCATCTCATATTTCTTGCCACCAAATTCCTAAGCACATTTCCATAGTTGATTTCTTCACCTCCACATTATCATGGCAACTTCATAAGCCCCAAAGAGACAAGTTTCTACACTACACCTACAACATCTCTTGGACGCGTCGGCTCGCCAACTTCGCGCCCGAGTTGCCTCGGTCTAGAAGTGGGAGCCCGTAAAAGAACCCGGCGGTGTGGTGCCCGTTTCGACGAGGAGGCGACGACCGGAGATTCCGTGAGGAGATCGGAGTGGAAGTGAAGACCGAAGGACACAGATCGCTCGGTATAGCCTTCTTCCCATTTTCTAGTTTGCTAGTAGTTAGGTTAATGGCCCGATCCGGGTTTCTAGTGCGCGGTGGTGCCGGTTTCTAGTTGTTAGAAAATTTTCGTTTCCGCATTCCGGCGTCGGATTGACGGCCGGGGTGCCGCCGTGCACATACACTCGTATCAGAGCCACGCCATTAACCTAGTCTAGCTTGCTCTAGTATGTTTAGAACTCGATCGAACAAAAAAAATCCCAAAACCGCATTTTCATTGCACATGTTTCTGTCGAAATTTTTTTTGGGCTCTCAAAATTTTTCAGGTTGTTTCAGAATAATGTGCAGGAAATTTTAAGCGTTCTGCAAAAATTTGGTGACGCGACGCTTCAGTACGACGGCGGAAACGTGGCCAAACCCCTGGTTTGGTCGCGGTTCCGCGGTGGAAGAAAGTCAAAACCGTACCAAATTTTTCCAGAGGGCTTTCTATATGGAAATAGGGGTTTTGGAACATTCTTTTTGGGCCCAGATTTTCTGTGAGTGCTACAGTAGTGCTTGGGGCCCACTTGGGTATATTTGATCGATCGAGAATTTTAAACATGTTAGTTCACAGTATTTACATTATATTTGCGACCGTGAATGTCATTCGAATGGTAAATCCAGTCTATCTGCTATAGCCCTTTTAGACGGATTTGCGAACGTGACATTCACGTTAATGTTCTTTGTTGTGATGTGATGTTGCGGATTGGTCGTGGGGGATAGCCTGGATGCAATGGTTGTACAGTTTTGTTTTATATGTACATTTGATATTGTGGGGCGAGCGTCCGACATGTGGACTGCCGTCACTGCCTGTTTGTATATTATTCTTTTGGGGCACGACCGGGTCGAGGTCGATGTACCCGTTGTATGTTTATTTTACTTTCTGTACTAGGATTACCCCGTGGAGGGGTGCACGGGTAGCCGGGTTCTAGAGGGCAACGGGCCTGCATCTCATGGCTTTGAGACGGAGGGGGCATTACTCTAGAATTGGCGGGCTATTCGCCGCACTCGTAGGGGGTACAGGTTGACCCAGGAGGGGTGCCCAAGTTACCGGATTCCGTGAAGTGCTGGGTGGTCCATTCACGTTGCTGAAAGGGGCTGCCTCGCTTCAGGTTTTGGCGGGTAACTTGCCGTGCCCGTAGGAGTCTAGGATTTCAATGCACATGCTATCCACACGACCAAGGGAACGTCGGGTTTCAGTAGCGGCTCTATAAAACCCGGGGATCCCAGATATCTGTATTGTTCTGTGATGCTGGTTACATTTCTGTGATGTTGCATTTTATCACGCCTTGAGCGATATTGTATATTGATATATATACTAGTAGATGTTGTATATGTTTTGCATCCGCGCTAGTCCAGTCCCCGCTCTGTCGTTAGTTAAATAACCTAACCGGTGATGACGGGACCCAGTGGCGAATGCGGATGGCATATACGTACATCATTATTTTCGTTCTTTATTGGTGTGATCAATTGATGGGACTGCGTTGATTCAGATCAACGCAAGCTAAACAAACCTATTCTGATGTTGTTGGAACATCTTTCAAAAAGCTGTTATTGCAAGGGCGTTATCTTTTGTTTTGCACAGTGGTATTCAGTTGGAATATCCAGCTCCTCAGTTGACGAGGCAAGGGCCGAGATCCCTTCACCGGGAGTGACCCCTTGGACAAAAGTTTGCGTCAAGGCAATAACTTCATTATAGCCGATTACTTTTTCTTTGCATCGTGGTATTCAGTTGGAATACCCTACATCTCATTCTACGGGGAAAGAGCCGAGATCCCTTCACCGGGAGTGACCTCTTTAGCAAAGGTTTTCGTCACTATATTTTTATAAAGCTATCCGGTTCCTTCAACGATATCAAGTTCATTACGTTAAAGGTTTTCGCCAGAAACCATTCGCAGCCCTCCATCATTTCAGTTAAATATTCGGTAGTATTCAAGCTATGTATTTTGACCTCACGCCAAGGCATAGTGATTGGTAGCTGCCGGATATTTATCTGTTGCATAGATAGATGCGTTGGTTTGGGACAGTCGTACTACTATTTTGGCCTACGTCAAGGGTATGTATGGGTGGGTTCAAATTAACCTGGATAATGATGGGTAGAACTTGACATGTGACTTATGACATTTTGACCTCACGCCAAGGTCATAAGAGCATGGGGTAAAAATTACATCGGGAGTTTCTAAAGAAACTGAAACTTGCCAGATATGCGCATACCTTCTGGAGTGTGATAACGTGAGCGGATTCCGTCACGTTATCATGCGATGATAGTTGGATTCCGATTCCCACTGATGAGTTGGTTTACTCCTCGGGTGATCCCGACTAATTCTTCTTTCAGGTTTGGGGAAGAATTTGACGGTACAGTGGGAGGTTTCCAGATTAGATAAAGTGATAACCATTCTGATCTCGGTTAGAGTGCACGCTAAGTGTTTCTTTTCTCTCTCTCTTTGGCAGCGACCATGACCCGACCCTATACTATGACTCAGTGACCAAGATTAACCGAACCTTCTTATAAGACTGGCTTTTGGATTGTCAGAGTTGCATACCTCATTGCCACTCCTACTTTTACCCTTTTCTCCAGGACACCCCGTATTACTACGAACGTCCACTTCCATTGGACAAAACCATCGTATGGTTATATACGAACTCGAAGGAACTTATTCGAGGATGGTTTCTGGTTCTGGAGAAAACGAATAGAACTATTCAGTTGTCTTTTCTTTTTTATCTTCTCTCAGGTTGCGAGTACTCCTTGGTTTAGGAGATAGTACACCTATTACCCAAATTGGATAGTCATCTTCCAAACCTTAGGCTGGTGCCGAACGGTGGGGAATGAAGAAAACCAATTAGCCTAAACGGTGTACAGAAGGTATTAAGTAAAGACATATCAAAGGATTAGTAAGAGGGCAAAGTAAATTGCGACTGCTATTCACGACCAAACCAAGTATTTCTTCGCCAATCCTAAATCACCTTTGTATTTCTCTAAGACACTCCGTATCACTACGAAGATCCACAGTTTATTGGATACTCCATCGTATGGTTATATACGAACTCGAAAGGAACTTGTTCCAGTTCGGGGATGGATTCTGGTTCAGGAGAAATAGGAATAAGGTTTATTCGGTTGTCTTTTATCTTCACCTTCTCTCGCATTGCGAGTGCTCCTAGTATTGGGACAGTACACCCATTACGCTTATTGGATAGTCTTCTTCCAAACTATAGGCTGATGCCGAACGGTAGGGAAGGAAGAAAACCATTTAGCTTAAAAGGGTATGCAGAAGGTAACGACTAACGACATATAAAGGGATTTAGAAAGGTGGCAAAGAATTATACGGTTACAGTTGTGAATCTGGATAATGGAAGAGGCATTACTAGGAATACCGGGATACCCCATCGAAACATTTCAATGTTTCAGTTTCACTGTGTACTGTTAAAAGAAAACTGATTTCCCAATTAGACACTTGCTCCAGGGTATGTATTTACCAGGTTTGATTCTCACATCTGTATGGTTTTACAGATGATGAGTGGGAGTAAGTTATTGGGAATTAGGTGATCATCCTCATTATATCGGGATTCGTTGTAATTGGTGATATTTGAGGAAGACACCTGGGTTGTTCGCCGGACGGCAAATATTTGGTTTTGAATATCCGTTGTTATGCACCAATTTTAAATTGATATATCTGTACGTCTATTGTTATAGAGTGAGATATACCTTTTTGAAATTATGTCTATGACATTTACCTATATCAGTGGATGGTTAGGTAAGGAGCATTAAACATCGGTGTAATTCTTCTTAACCATAAGTACAGTTTTCAACCTACGACACACAGTGAATGAGTTATTAGACTCAAGGGACTTATACAGAGTATTGTATGTTGTCCAGTGTCCATTAGGACAGAAGGGTTGGTCCTCGTACTATATTCGGTTTACTTATGACTTCTCGAGTTTTTAGACAGGCGTTTCATGGAAACACAGGGTCCAAGTTTTGAGAAGTTGCAGGTATAAGATTAAAGTAGAGAACCAGGTACTGCAAGTATCGGGATTCTTCAAGGTGATCGAAGATGTAGATACTTGTGCATGGTATTCAGTTGATAGTAATGATTAAGAGAACTTGCTTCTCTTTCAGGTTACTCATAATTGGAAGCATTCCTAAGTTGAGTAACGTTGATCGGCCTCCTTCCATTTTAGTTGACATGCACTGGAGACAGCTGCATGATTTGAATCTGGTTCAATTAAATCAGTGCCTCTGTTTCTATATTGGATATAGAACAGTTCATATCTTAACGATGTTGAGGTACGGGGAGTTGTCCGGCTTATGCTTAAAACCAGACACTGGACAACTCAAGGCACGTTTCTGTAATGGCTGTTTGTGGGTTGACCCGGGCTATAACGAGGGTTGATTTTCTACCATCTGGAAGATCAATAGTGATATTGTTCTTGACTCGCCACAGTTTTAATAAAATTGGATTTTTTCAGAAAACAGTAGTGGGAGTATGGTAGAACTGGAAGTGATTCCAGAACCGCAAACGATTACTGAAAATTTGATAAGAACCTAAAGATTCAATCTGGTTTGACATTCCATTAGCCACTCCGCAGATATGGTGGGTAACCTCAGGCGCTCGAGAGGTACTTCGGTATGCTCAAGGACGGTGGCAGGGAGGTTCTTGTTTACCCAGACTTGCCAATGCTGTTGTTCCAGACTGTGAGACCCGGCAGGAGGATGAGTATAGCGTCATTCTAAACTAGCTTTAGAAGTGCACGTGTATATGACTCTGCCAGAGGGTTGTCGTAGTCAGTGGGAGCAGCGGAAGCTGTCACGTCCCGAAAGTACGGAATATGACCGGCACTTAAACTACGAACGTCTCGAGGCGTACGTAATCTAAGTAAGCCGAAAACCCAGAAATCCAAACCAAGAAAAGTAGTAGAGTGAAGGAAAACCAATTTAAATCAAGTAGTTTTAATAGCATAAGCCGAATTATGCCTTTTTAAAAACATCAAATATTTCCTGAAAATTTCGGCAGAGTCTCCTTTGTAAAAACTGGCCCCCAAACGGGATACACATGAATAGTATACGAAATCAATAAAAAGGCATCCCCAAGCGGGAGCGAGCTCTTCGTCAATCGACGGTCACAACCACACAAGCAATATAATATACAACGCCAAGGGCGAGGATCAAAACTCAAAAGGAAATGCAAAACAACAAGAAATCCACAGAAATACAACGCGCGACTCTAAGGTCGAAAGAATAACATCACTGGTCTCTATCTCAGATATAAATACATGTTTGGTTGATGGAACTTCTAGATACAACAGAATAATGATATACAAGATATATAATGGGGGTACGATACAAGTAAACCCACCTACTAGCAAGTCACCCGAAAATGGGAAGCAGTGCCAGCAAAACCGTAAAGAAACCTGTACGGCGAAACCTGCAAGAAACTGGGGCACAACGGGGGTGAGTTGCCAACTCGTGAATAGAAAAACATCTACGAATAGAAATCGCATGTATGACGCAATCCTAGGTCATAAAATCAATATATAAAATCCTCAAATAAAACCAGCAGTCTATAACAATGACTAGGGTAAATATCTAACCCGAGTATAATCTTATGTGCCCGTGTCAGTGCCTCAGGTAGCAATATATCATATAAATGAGGTATGAATGCATGAAAACAGAATACATGTAAATGAAGAAACTGTTTTCATAATTTAGTGAGATTTCCTTTGTATTTTTAAAATGAGGTATCATAATGAAATCAGCATAAAACAGTGCCTAGCATCGGCACAAAACGTAATCCCAATATCTAGATATCTCTGTATCACAGTCGCTGTAGCTCAATATCTCGAAATCTCAATGTCTCAATCACAATATTTAGGGCGCCGTCAGTCCAGACCGGCCCCTACCATCCATCTCAAGACCACGACGGTATCCTCCGGATATCCGACGCGTCGGGTAATATCACCGGTCGGTAGTGCTCCCCTGCCAGGCTCAACGTCAACAACACGATCCTCTTGCCCCGGGGTACCGCACCGGGCCCACCATGTACCCGAAACGGTTCCTCCACTCCTCGAATCGGGTCTCGAAATCCATCAGCAAACTCATGGTGGACGACTCATACATCATTGGAAAACCATACTATTTATTTAAAAGAGAGGGAAGAAGCTTATACAAGTTTTGCGGTTTTCCCCCAAATACAGAAAATCTAATAGAAATCCGAATCCAAATCATCAATAGCATATAAAACCATGAATATAGGCATAAGAATCCATGAATACGGCATAACAATGAATAACAATATGCATGAAGTGACAAGTAATAACTACAATATCTAAGCTGGCATATAAGGTAAGTACACTAATATTATGTCAAACTACTAGCTATCAAGCTAAGTTAAGCAATAATATTTTCTAAGGTGTACGTGACATGGTAATTACCGATGAAGATGTGTGTGAGCCGGCAAGTAAGTGTACGTGGTACATACGCATCATCGGTAATGGTGCTGGTGTCCTAACAGCATAATGTCAATAATGCAATATGAAATAACAATGTAAGTATGCGATGCGGAGCGAGCAACCAAAATGAGCGGGAGCTAAATATTAAACAATGGTGCCATTTGAAATAACACGAATCGCGGGGTTTTGAAAATAGGGGACACGGTGGTTTTTAAGAAAGGATACGTTTTTTGAAATATCCGTAGATCCCTTGACCTGTCTTTTAAAATACCCACGATCCGCTAGTTTTGAAATAGGTAGGAGTCTAATCTAATCTAACAACTACACTAAACTATACGGCTGAACTGACAAGCTGAACTACAGGTAAGGAAACCGCCTATCATCTGAGTCGATACATATACATACCTGTATATGTATAGTCGGTGATCCTGCCTCAATAATATCATTTCCGATACCGTATCTATAATCAGACAACCCAAGTCAAGAGTGCGGAACAATCATCAATATTAGCTCGTACATAAATCCGTCGTACGGCATCCCAAATCTGGATATGGGTCAATATCACATTCACCATACTATTCAACTGGTATCCTCTTTATCAAATATCATGATCGGGGTACTGATCTGCATCTAGTACAATACTGATACCGCCTAAGTATGCATGGACGTGTGTGAAACACTACGTCAAGGACCCGCTACAACGTCATGTCGTATCTCAAATACGAATCCTGCCATATCACCGAATTCACAACCTCAATACAAATCTCATCGACTCATCTCAAACCCAAGTATCATCCTCAAATCCGTATGTGAACACATAGTCCCATACCCATGTGAACACATAGCTATATATTCCCGTATAAGCACAAATGAAAGAAGAAAGTATGCAAGTATGGGTTGGTGTGTGCATGCGTGGTGCGACCACTATTCTAGGGTTTCGCGACACTAAATATCCAAGAATCCCAAATATCCATATTATCATCAATATACTCAAACAATATATAAACAATATATATATATATATATATGTGTGTGTGTGTGTATACGTATTCGTATACATCACCACGAACTGCGGGGGTGCTATACGCCATCCACCCGACTTCTCCCCGTAAATATAAATCTACTCACCTGGTCCTCGCTCGCCGGTGCCGACGTCGCCACGCGCTTGCTTGTCGTCTCGAAGTCTACATGGGTACCTACATATCATAACGCACCGTATCGCATTATAATCCGACTCATGACCAAAACGACACTCGAAACCCACATAGGTCAAAACCTATGGTTGTTTTCACAAATCAACCCAAAAACCCTCGACGTCGGTGTACAAACGCCAGACCATCGAGAAAAACCTAAATACACTCATTTGCACATTCACGAACACTAATTTTAATATAAAATAGGTTAAAACTCACAAAAACCCCAATTCCACTTAAAAAGTCATTTTTCCGAAAATCTAGCAAGCATAATTCGCCGTTTTTGTACAAAACATGATGTTTTAACAATTCTAGTGACCAAGATGATAACTTAATATCTTAATTATGCCATAGAAACCATTACGTAAATTTTAAACCCACAATTTAATTCGATTTCGAAAACCTAGTTTGCAATATTAACCAATTTTTACAATTTTATAGCAAAAATGTACAAACTACAATCTAGCTCGGATTTTCATGAACTAAAGGCATTAAACCACTCAATATAATATTAATAATGCTATGAAACCATAATTATATTTTAATCTAAGACATTCAATAATTTTCCAAAAATCTAGTAAGTAAAATAGCTTAAATATTACAATTTCAACTTAACAATTTACAACTAACAATTTGATTATGTTTCACATTCCACAAAAAGAAGAATTCCACTTGCAACCATAATCATACAACAAAACCCTAACTATAATCCAAAACCATCCACTTGAATTTCTAAACTTGAATTCAAAACCCCTTTATTTATATGTTTTTTTAAACACCTAAACAAGTTTGCTTTAAACATACAACTAACAATTAACAAATATGGAAGAATTTTTATACCTCATGATCAAGAGATCAACATGAAGATCATGGCCTCCAAAATGCCAAATTTCCTCCAAGATCCATGCTAGCTTGGACAAAGAAATAATGGGTAGAGATTGGATTTTGTTTTTGTGGGATTTTTGACTTGGATTTTTGGTGGAATTTTGTGGGTTTTGCAATGAAATGGAGAAGAAACAAGAGGGGGCTTTTTGTGTGCAGGTTTCGGCCAGAATTGGTGGGGATTGGGTGAGGGAGGAGAGAGAGTGAGGCGGGGAAAGATAAGTTTAGTCAAAGTCCACTCAATTTCTATCATTTTCTATTCTTTTCTTTTCTTTTCTTTCTTTTCTTTTCTTTGAAATTCAAGTGGGGAAAATTGATGGGGCTGCTGAATTCATCCAAGGGAAGAATTAAATGGGGGTGTGTGAGTGTGGGTATGGGTGTGGGGTGATGGAAAATGACAAATAGAATACCCCAAACATCCATTTACACTAAAAAAAAGCCTTTTTTCTTCAATAATTTCTAAACCGTTTTAGCAAACGATTTTGTTTCAAAAACCACATGATAAAATTTTATTTAAAGTTTTATGATGCACAAAATTTTTTTCAACTCATTCCAATTTGTAATTTTCCCTAATTAAATGTATTAGTGACGGCTTAAAATAATATTAAAATAATTAATTTCGGAAAATTTTTCAGAAAATTTGAAATTTTACCAGTGGCTCAATAAACACAAAATACTAGCAATTACATAGCTAGAATATGTATATTTAATTTTATAATAAAGATATTTGCATTTTGACTTTTTACAGAAACTCTCTTATTTTACCGTTTTATCGAAATTTCACCGAAACGATTTTCAAAACGTTACAATCTTCCCCCTTAGAGAAATTCGGTCCCCGAATTTAAATTAAAACTCCCCCTCAAATACTAAAATATTTCAGCCAAAACCATTAAATCGCCGGGGCTCCGAAATCATAAATACATAAACGCATCATAGCGCAATGCATGCACATGAGTAATGAGTAGATAACTCGAAATCAAAACTCCGTCAAGTATCCCGCAATCATCGGAGTCAAGGTGAAGACACGAATGCCAAATCTCAAGCAAGACCGATATGCTATAAATCGGAACTATACATGCAAATATCATGAGGAAATGCATGCCAAATCCTTTAAGTTGCTGTGCAATGCACATAACACTGCACAGTGGCGGACGTCTATCATAAGAAAATAACTATATACATATATACCTTTGTTTGAAATGTACGTTCCGCCATTTTGGGAAACAATTTAGAAGGGTTTTCCTTGTTTTAAAAGCTTCGCGTCATATCAGACACGTAGGTAAATACTGAGACTATAGCTCGCTTTTTGGAATTCCCTTCAATAGCTATCAATGCATGCAAAATACATTCAGGTACTGTCCTCTGACTAGTCCTGCTTAGTACGAAAACACATCGCAATTATCATAAAAAAAACGTACTGCTCTATAAGAAATCAATCCCAAAATACGCGTATGAATACTACGTGCGTCTGGTGCGCACGACAATCAAAATCCATATACGTGCCATATAAGTGCACAGAAACAAGATCTAAGTGCATTGGGTGTGCACAAAGCATCTGTCGTAGGCAACGTGTGTGCCTGACAGCAAAATCAGGTGCATCTGACATGCACGAAAAAAATCTAGATTTAGTGCATCTGGTGTGCACCAAAATCGCATCTCAAGACATGCGCTCAACATGCGCGAAAACCTAAAACCAGGGGCATCCATCATGCACGAAATCAAGAAATCCAATATCAAGCGCCGAACATGCGCAAAATCAAATCAGGTGCACAAGGTGCACAAAACAAATATCGAGTATCACAATCGAAATCGAAGTCCATTGCATCTAAGTGCACAAAAGGCGTATCACTGCACTGCAAGCATATATAAACTATACAGAGTGTAGGAACCAAATCGTGTGCGTGCATACGCACAAAATCAACTCAAATGTCTAAAACCGTAAAATCACAAACATGTGAAACCAAAGCACGAAAACGATATAAAGTGCAACACTGTGCAAAGATCGTAAATCCTCAATCATCAAAATCAAATCATGCGAATAATTCACCCAAAACATCGAAATCAATAATGGCGGAATAGTACCGCTCAAGTGCATCCTCTAAGAATCTCGGGCCAACTGTCGCGGTCACTAGTGGGACGTCTCGTCGATGATCATGAATTTTGGCCTGCTGGTGTGCGTAATAATGACCACTCCTGGGTCAAGGTCTTCACTGTGAATTACCAATCTCTCGGTCCATCGGCTCATCGGCCTTGTCAAGTGTGCTAACGGGGATGATTCCGTTCTGGCACTTCTCTGGTCATCTCTCGGTCAATCATCGCGACCACTCGTAAGACAGTATATCACTGGCGTCGGCCTCTGGCTCTCTGAATGTACGTGACACATCTGATCCTGGGTGCAAGTATCATTGCAGCAGTGTCCTGGAAGGAATCCTGCTCACGGTCTCTTCCATGTCTCGTCTCTGCCAACTGTCCGGAAGTCATCGTCCTTTCCTATATCTGCATCTTGCTCTGGAACGACTGCATACTCATCGCGACTCCTTCTGGAAGGTAAATCCAAGTACCATGCCTCGGCATGCGCATCGCATCTCTGATGTCGGCGGAGTAGAACGTCTTCTCATCTAGATCCGGTACGACCCTCTTACTTCACTTTTCTCTAATGTCGTCTGCTTTGGACTCGTCTCGTCGCGGCTGCATGGACTGAGATCCAACGGCTATCCTCGTATCGGGAGTCTCCCAAGAAATGCATGTCACCACCTAGCATCCGAATTAAGTCGAGCCATCCGATCGAGTAGTCAAAACCTCATAATCCCCCAAGAGCTCAACATCTTGGGCACAGTTTAATAGTATCGAGTACATACCACAGCATCGGTTGTCCAGCCGTAGAAGGGCAAACCCAAGCCTCACTAATGGCGCCGTAGAACTGCCGCAAACCCGAAGGTTCAAAGACTTTCACACGGTCATTAAGTCGAGTTAGGGTTTCATTCTTCTAGAGCGTCCATAGAATTGCCTGCATGCCCTTCCGAATACTTTAAACTTGGAATAATAGGTTTCTGACATTCGATCGTCTCTGTCGACTCCCAACGTCTCCGCGTGAAGTCGTCTCTAGCTGGAATCAATCTATCTGATGACCTCTCATCGGGTAGGCGAACGAACCACATGTCCTAGTCATTCATCATCGGGTGACTAGCGACCTTCTATCATCTCTTAGTACAACCTGTACTGCAATAGCTCCAACATCTGGGGCGATATCCCATCGTCCGCAGCAACAACTGGCTCACTCGTTCGCACGCTGAATAGTGCCTCAATCATCATGAGTAAGCAATACACCAACGGTCATCAAAATCTGGCTGGCCTCTGTCAGTGGCTCAATCCTCTAGTGTCGATCCGCACCTCCGAGTAACCTCATAAAGGCGATCCGCCAAACGCTCGTGGCGCGGAAACACAGTAAAAAGACACATCTCCGCAATCGTGTGTCGCCGGAATTTCACTTTGGTCAGTCCTCGTTCGTGACGAGCTCGTGCTGACCACAACTCTAGTTGTAGCTCTCCCTGCCCGTAATCGTGGCAGCAAAACCATAACTGGTACTGATGAGGCTAGATCGGAATGAATATAATACTGAGCAAAGAAATGTACATCCTAAGGCTTCTTAAGTGGAGTAGCGTATCGTAAGTATGCCGCGGAACATACCTACGGTACGTCACTCTACTTTAGTCACCTATTCCATCAACCAAGGGTCATCCTGCGCTCCGAAGGTAAAACCTAACGCTCTGATACCAACTTTGTCACGTCCCGAAAGTACGGAATATGACCGGCACTTAAACTACGAACGTCTCGAGGCGTACGTAATCTAAGTAAGCCGAAAACCCAGAAATCCAAACCAAGAAAAGTAGTAGAGTGAAGGAAAACCAATTTAAATCAAGTAGTTTTAATAGCATAAGCCGAATTATGCCTTTTTAAAAACATCAAATATTTCCTGAAAATTTCGGCAGAGTCTCCTTTGTAAAAACTGGCCCACAAACGGGATACACATGAATAGTATACGAAATCAATAAAAAGGCATCCCCAAGCGGGAGCCAGCTCTTCATCAATCGACGGTCACAACCACACAAGCAATATAATATACAACGCCAAGGGCGAGGATCAAAACTCAAAAGGAAACGCAAAACAACAAGAAATCCACAGAAATACAACGCGCGACTCTAAGGTCGAAAGAATAACATCACTGGTCTCTATCTCAGAAATAAATACATGTTTGGTTGATGGAACTTCTAGATACAACAGAATAATGATATACAAGATATATAATGGGGGTACGATACAAGTAAACCCACCTACTAGCAAGTCACCCGGAAATGAGAAGCAGTGCCAGCAAAGCCGTAAAGAAACCTGTACGGCGAAACCTGCAAGAAACTGGGGCACAACGGGGGTGAGTTGCCAACTCGTGAATAGAAAAACATCTACGAATAGAAATCGCATGTATGACGCAATCCTAGGTCATACAATCAATATATAAAATCCTCAAATAAAACCAGCAGTCTATAACAATGACTAGGGTAAATATCTAACCCGAGTATAATCTCGTGTGCACGTGTCAGTGCATCAGGTAGCAATATATCATATAAATGAGGTATGAATGCATGAAAACAGAATACATGTAAATGAAGAAACTGTTTTCATAATTTAGTGAGATTTCCTTTGTATTTTTAAAATGAGGTATCATAATGAAATCAGCATAAAACAGTGCCTAGCATCGGCACAAAACGTAATCCCAATATCTCGATATCTCTGTATCACAGTCGTTGTACCTCAATATCTTGAAATCTCAATGTCTCAATCACAATATCTAGGGCGCCGTCAGTCCAGACCGGCCCCTACCATCCATCTCAAGACCATGATGGTATCCTCCGGATATCCGACGCGTCGGGTAATATCACTGGTCGGTAGTGCTCCCCTGCCAGGCTCAACGTCAACAACACGATCCTCTTGCCCCGGGGTACCGCACCGGGCCCATCATGTACCCAAAACGGTTCCTCCACTCCTCGAATCGGGTCTCGAAATCCATCAGCAAACTCATGGTGGACGACTCATACATCATGGGAAAACCGTACTTTTTATTTACAAGAGAGGGAAGAAGCTTATACAAGTTTTGCGGTTTTCCCCCAAATACAGAAAATCTCATAGAAATCCGAATCCAAATCATCAATAGCATATAAACCCATGAATATAGGCATAAGAATCCATGAATACGGCATAACAATGAATAAAAGTATGCATGAAGTGACAAGTAATAACTACAATATCTAAGCTGGCATATAAGGTAAGTACACTAATATTATGTCAAACTACTAGCTATCAAGCTAAGTTAAGCAATAATATTTTCTAAGGTGTACGTGACATGGTAATTACCGATGAAGATGTGTGTGAGCCGGCAAGTAAGTGTACGTGGTACATACGCATCATCGGTAATGGTGCTGGTGTCCTAACAGCATAATGTCAAAAATGCAATATGAAATAACAATGTAAGTATGCGATGCGGAGCGAGCAACCAAAATGAGCGGGAGCTAAATATTAAACAATGGTGCCATTTGAAATAACACGAATCGCGGGGTTTTGAAAATAGGGGATACGGTGGTTTTTAAGAAAGGATACGTTTTTTGAAATATCCGTAGAACCCTTGACCTGTCTTTTAAAATACCCACGATCCGCTAGTTTTGAAATAGGTAGGAGTCTAATCTAATCTAACAACTACACTAAACTATACGGCTGAACTAACAAGCTGAACTACAGGTAAGGAAACCGCCTATCATCTGAGTCGATACATATACATACCTGTATATGTATAGTCGGTGATCCCGCCTCAATAATATCATATCCGATACCGTATCTATAATCAGACATCCCAAGTCAAGAGTACGGATCAATCATCAATATATAGCTCGTACGTAAATCCGTCGTACGGCATCCCAAATCTGGGTACGGGTCAATATCACATTCACCATACTATTCACCTGGTATCCTCTTTATCAAATATCATGATCGGGGTACTGATCTACATCTAGTACAATACTGATACCGCTTAAGTATGCATGGACGTGTGTGAAACACTACGTCAAGGACCCGCTACAACATCATGTCGTATCTCAAATACGAATCCTGCCATATCACCGAATTCACAACCTCAATACAAATCTCATCGACTCATCTCAAACCCAAGTATCATCCTCAAATCCGTATGTGAACACATTGTCCCATACCCATGTGAACACATAACTATATATTCCCATATAAGCACAAATGAAAGAAGAAAGTATGCAAGTATGGGTTGGTGTGTGCATGCGTGGTGCGACCACTATTCTAGGGTTTCGCGACACTAAATATCCAAGAATCCCAAATATCCATATTATCATCAATATACTCAAACAATATATAAACAATATATATATGTGTGTGTGTATACGTATTCGTATCCATCACCACGAACTGCGGGGTGCTATACGCCATCCACCCGACTTCTCCCCGTAAATATAAATCTACTCACCTGGTCCTCGCTCGCCGGTGCCGACGTCGCCACGCGCTTGCTTGTCGTCTCGAAGTCTACATGGGTACCTATATATCATAACGCACCGTATCGCATTATAATCCGACTCATGACCAAAACGACACACGAAACCCACATAGGTCAAAACCTATGGTTGTTTTCACAAATCAACCCAAAAACCCTCGACGTCGGTGTACAAACGCCAGACCATCGAGAAAAACCCAAATACACTCATTTGCACATTCACGAACACTAATTTTAATATAAAATAGGTTAAAACTCACAAAAACCCCAATTCCACTTAAAAAGTCATTTTTTCGAAAATCTAGCAAGCACAATTCGCCGTTTTTGTACAAAACATGATGTTTTAACAATTCTAGTGACCAAGATGATAACTTAATATCTTAATTATGCCATAGAAACCATTACGTAAATTTTAAACCCACAATTTAATTCGATTTCAAAAACCTAGTTTGCAATATTAACCAATTTTAACAATTTTATAGCAAAAATGCACAAACTACAATCTCGCTTGGATTTTCATGAACTAAAGGCATTAAACCACTCAATATAATATTAATAATGCTATGAAACCATAATTATATTTTAATCTAAGACATTCAATAATTTGCCCAAAATCTAGTAAGTAAAATAGCTTAAATATTACAATTTCAACTTAACAATTTACAACTAACAATTTGATTATGTTTCACATTCCACAAAAAGAAGAATTCCACTTGCAACCATAATCATACAACAAAACCCTAACTATAATCCAAAACCATCCACTTGAATTTCTAAACTTGAATTAAAAACCCCTTTATTTATATGTTTTTTTTAAACACCTAAACAAGGTTGCTTTAAACATACAACTAACAATTAACAAATATGGAAGAATTTTTATACCTCATGATCAAGAGATCAACATGAAGATCATGGCCTCCAAAATGCCAAATTTCCTCCAAGATCCATGCTAGATTGGGCAAAGAAATAATGAGTAGAGATTGGATTTTGTTTTTGTGGGATTTTTGACTTGGATTTTTGGTGGAATTTTGTGGGTTTTGCAATGAAATGGAGAAGAAACAAGAGGGGGCTGTTTGTGTGCAGGTTTCGGCCAGAATTGGTGGGGATTGGGTGAGGGAGGAGAGAGAGTGAGGTGGGGAAAGATAAATCTAGTCAAAGTCCACACAATTTCTATCATTTTCTATTCTTTTCTTTTCTTTTCTTTCTTTTCTTTTCTTTGAAATTCAAGTGGGGAAAATTGATGGGGCTGCTGAATTTAGCCAAGGGAAGAATTAAATGGGGGTGTGTGAGTGTGTGTATGGGTGTGGGGTGATGGAAAATGACAAATACAATACCCCAAACATCCATTTACACTAAAAAAAAAGACTTTTTTCTTCAATAATTTCTAAACCGTTTTTGCAAACGATTTCGTTTCAAAAACCACATGATAAAATTTTATTTAAAGTTTTATGATGCACAAAATTTGTTTCAACTCATTCCAATTTGTAATTTTCCCTAATTAAATGTATTAGTGACGGCTTAAAATAATATTAAAATAATTAATTTCGGAAAATTTTTCAGAAAATTTGAAATTTCACCAGTGGCTCAATAAACACCAAATACTAGCAATTAAATAGCTAGAATATGTATATTTAATTTTATAATAAAGATATTTGCAGTTTGACTTTTTACAGAAACCCCTTTATTTTACCGTTTTTTCGAAATTTCACCGAAACGATTTTCAAAACGTTACAGAAGCATAGTGGACAAGTGGCTTATGTCTATTTATAGACTAAAGCAGATACATCGGAGATAGATCATCTATTTCTGATGTGACAGTCATAGGTTTGACTTCATCAGAATAGGGGATGGATCTGTTAAGAAGGTAGTAGGGTGTGATGTCCTGGTATTTGGATGACACACACGAAGTAGGAAGTGAAATTCATATACTACGATCGGTTATACTTTGGTCGTCACACAGTGGTTTCTCCACACAGGACTTGGATATTATATTAGACATTCTGGTCACTAGATCTATGGTTTTAGATCTAGATTTGGGTAGTTTCCCAATCTGGGTACTTTGACAACATTCTAAGAGTATTTAGAATGGACGACTCCTGGCATGGTGGTGTACCTGCAGGTAATGGAGTCACCCTCTCTAAAGGTGTCTTACAGACTAAAGGGGAAAGGGATACGCATGATTGGCAGATCACTTGCTTAGGCAATTGAGTTGATCATGAGATGTCAAGTACCACACCAGATATTGTTTTTGCAGTAGATGTAATAAGTTGATATTGATCCAATCCTGGAGAAATAGTCGGAAGCAGTTTTAGAACATAAGTTGATGTTCTAGGGATATGATAACAGCATTCTCCTTCGGGAGACAGTTATCATTCCAGGCTTCCAAGATGACCTGGCTGTCAGAGTTATAGTTTTCCCTCTGACGAAGGGCAGTATTTTGGACAGGTGGTCCAGGTGGATACTGAGGGAAGGCATGGCGCAGGATACTGATTAAGTTCAGTTGACGATACAGTCTAAGAAGTTTGGATTTGGAGTTCACTTATGAGCTAGGTCCCATCAGATATTCAGACATATTCTAAGACATGTATTGCTCATTTCGGGAGATAGCTTTCTCCGCAAACTTGAGATAAAGAGAGACATAGAAAGAAACATCACAGCGGATCCACTCACTGAGGCTATTCCTCGAACGCAATAGTTTCGCAAACGAGTTTTGTGAGACTGACTAGTAGAAGAGTTGGGTGTTCGGTATCACACGGGCTGTGAGTATGCGACATCGCAATAATTAGCCTTGAGTGCAAGTGGGAGATTGTTGGAGATAGTGCCCTCAGAGTCAATTATTGGATCACAGGCACATGATTGCAATGATTGAGGGAGGACATATCCTGGTAGGACAGTCTTACTCAAGATGATAGTATGCTATCTGGTTTATCTTTATCATCGTGTACTGCTTTAGGTGACCTTACGAGTCGCTATTACACATTGATAGAGCCCCTAGGATTCTTGCTTGACTACCAGCAGTATGAGGGCGATCATATACGTGGGAGCTGGGGTCTATAAGCACATCCTTAAAAGGTCCCTAGTCGTGGGAGTTTCGAGACAGGGCATCGATACTCCAGAGTAGACTAGTGTATACAGTCGAGACCCCGACGAGGGGGGGTGGCCGGTCTCACAAGCCACTGGTGTCAGTTGGTTCACCTAAGATGTATACAGGTGCTCATTGGGTTATGAGTACACCGGACAGGACTCACCGGGAACCTGCTAGTTGGTATTATACCTGACGTCAGATAGCAGTTCCCTGGTGACATGTGTACATGTTAGTTCATCGACTTGAGATCGTCATTTGTCTCGTGTGAGTTCCCACTGTGCTTTGATTACTACCCTACCACGCTCAAAGGAGACGTGCAAACAGGTTTTAGTTGGGTACAGTCCCGAGCCACATGGAGGCAGTGAGCGGATATGCAGGGGTTCGTCTCTCCCGGTATTGTGGGTGAGGTCGCGCTGTGTCTAGGAGAGCCAGTACATGAAAAGTCCTTGGCCAAGGCAGAAGATTTACTGGTAGGTATTCCAGTAGTATCTCAGGGTGTTCTGGGCTACACTCCGACACGACTTGTACCGCTTTTGGGGGTCTGACTTTTACCAACCCACTAGGCCCGCCATGCGATGCTCATAGACGAACGGACCGGACTGTACGAATATTGTCACTGACAGGCTCAGTAGGGTGTCAGGATGAGTTCGCTCATCGACGTCCCTTTTGGTCAATAGCTAGTAGCCCGTCACGTATGGCTAATACCTCTGACGTGCTAGTAGTTAAATCCACAACCATAGTATTGACGAGTCTTTAGAGTCCACCACACACGGTTACTCAAGTAGGTGTCCCCTTTTCTAGAAGTTTTCCCGAACAATTATGAGAACGCCCATCATCCGTATATACATACCCACATCCACATTCCGAAGAACACAAATACAAAGAGACAAAACAATCCATCAATATAATACTAGGATCCGGCTTAAACCAAAGCCCACTAGTATTACCTGCCCGATCATCATACGCACACAAGTGCACGTACGTGATCGAAGCCCTGCCATAAAACCATACGGCCTCTACACCTTTTGCCCGGTGCAGGGAAACCCTCTGTGTGGGACTCTAAAGACTCGACACTACGCTGGCAGTGGATTTAACCACAGGCCGCAAGCGGTACTAGCTGCACGTAACGGCTACCCAGGTATGTATCGATAAGAATGCCGATGAGCTAACTCATCAGAACTCCTACTGAGCCTGTATGTGACAATCTCCGTACAGTCCGGTCTATTCGTCTAAGAGTATTGCATATCGGGCCTAGGGGGCGGTAAACGTCAAACCCTTAATAGCGCAATAAGTCGTGTCGGAGAATAGCCTAAAACACCCTGAGAAACTATTGGAGTACCTACCAGTAAATCTCACTTGCCTTGGCCAAGGACTTTGTGTAATGGCCTTCCGAACACTGCGTGATATCATCCCCCAATACCAGGAGAGACGAATCCTATCTAACCGCCACTGCCTCCAAGTGCTTCGGGACTGCACCCAACTACTACCTGTTTGCACGACTCCTTTGAGCCGTGGTTGGGTAGTAATCAAAGTATAGTGGGAACACACTCGAGGTGAAGTAGCAGTGTCAAGTCGACGGACTAAGCTGTACTCATGTCACCTGGAAACTGTTACCCGACGATAGGTATAATACCCACCAACAGTTCCCGATGAGTCTTGTCCAGTGTACTCAAAACCTAATGAGCACTTGTATATTATCTCTAGTACGACGTACTAATGGCTGTGAGACAGACCATTTCCCCTGTTGGGATGAAGCGTATACACTAGTCTACTGTGGAGTATCAATGCTCCGTCTCGATAATGCTACGACCAGGGACCTGTATAGGATGTGCTTATAGATTACTCAGCCCCCACTAGTGTGATTTCCATCACAACGCTGGTAATCAAGCAAAGATCCTAAGGGCTCTACCAATATGTATAAGCGATATGCTAAAAGAAACACATGCACATATTGAGGTAGAAACAAACCAGGTAGCATACTACCATTTCGAGCAAGACTGTTACTATATCCGTGTATATCCCAAGCTCCCATTAAGTAATATACAATCCAGTATGATACAATAATGGCCTCTAAGGAATATATCACTAACAAAGCGTACGTTCTATTTTCGTTTCTTTCTGCAATGATAGGGTTAAATGATGGGAAAGCATTAATATTTATTAATGCTAAGAAAACAAACCAAAGTTAAATCGTTGGAATAATTTCAAAACCACTCGGATTTCTTGAAAAACAACTTTTAAATGCGGAGCCTAAACCACTCTTTTTAAAAGTTATCATGGTTCCTTCGACTATATCAAGTTCATTACGTTCACGGTTTTCGCCAAAACCAGCCGTAGCCCACCATCAGTTCAGATGGGTATTCTGTAGTATTCAAGCTATGTATTTTGACCTTCATTAAAACATAGTGATTGGTAGCTGCTGGGTATTCATCTGTAGCATAGATAGATGCGTTAATTTGGGATAGGCGTACAACTATTTTGGCCTTCGTCAAGAGTTTGTACGAATGGGTTCAAATTAACCTGGACAATGACGGGTAGAACTTAACTTGCGTCTTGTGATATGTTGGCCTTTGTCAAGGTCATAAGAGCCTGGGGCAAAAATCCACATCGGGAGTTTCAAAAGAAAAGAAAACTTGCTAGTTTTGCATACCATCTAGAGTATGGTGATTTTGGTAGGATTCTTTCAAAGTTGTCATACAATGATAGTTGGATCCCGACCCTACCGTGAGTTATGTTACTCCTCGGGAGAATTTTTCACTAAAAAATCAATGCTATAAGCCAAATAGGTATCTAGAACGGTGTTAGCGGGGCTACGCCTCCAGGAAAAAAGGTTATGTAATTAAAGAACTTCGCAAAAGCGTTGGAAAACCTCCCTTGAAGTACCAACACTAACCCGGCCGAAAGGTCAAGCAAGAATTGTAGGGTGAGATTAATCCTGACTAATTCTTCTTTTTTGGTTTGAAGGAGGATTTGAGAAAAAGTGGGAGCCATCCTGTTTAGATAAACTAATAACCAATCTAAACTTGCAAGAGTATCATACTGAGTGTTTTCTTCTCTCTCTCTTGACTGCAGCGACCAAAATGACCGGGCTTAAGTTAGTGCTAGATAAAAATAAATTGACAGGACCAAATTATAAAGATTGGCTAAGGAATGTCCAGATGGCCATTACCTATGACAAGCTAGGCTACCTCCATACTACCAATGACCCCGCCATCCCAGGTCCAGATTCCACCGTAGCGGATGTTGAGATCCGTAAGACATGGGAAATAGATTGTGCGAGAGCCAAGTGCCTCGTGTTGGCCCCAATGGATAATGAACACCAAAGGCGGCATGAGAAGATGGACTTAGCTTCCATCTTCCTCCATACCAAAGATTTATATGGTGAGCGATCTCGTATCGCAAGATATGAGACCTCGAAGAAATTGTTTCAGGCGAGGTTGGCTGTCGAGTCATCTGTAGGGGACCATGTCCTTAAGATGATTAGCTATATTGAAGAGCTCGTGGACCTTAGGACCACGTTGGATAACGAGTTGTATACAGACTTGATTCGACAATCCCTCCTCTCTACCTATGCCCAGTTGATCTTAAATTTCAATATTCAAGGGAAGGAAGTTTCACTTCCAAAACTCCTCAACATGTTGAGGAGTGCAGAGAGCACCCTACAGAAAACCAGAGAGACACCCGCTCTGCTTATTAGGGAATTTTCCTTTTCTAGATCCAAGGCGAAAGCCAAGGGGAAGAAGAAGAAGGCCCCCACCAAGCCGAAACGCGGTTTCAGTAAGGTAGAGGGAAAGGGCAAGGAAAAAGCTTCGGGGCCGACAGTAGGGAAGGAGAAATGTTTCTATTGTCGCAGGAAAGGCCATTGGAAAAAGGACTACAGGGCTTAGAAAGCCAGAAACCAGGATTCGAAGCACTTTGTGGCTTCGGCTTCAGGTGTGTTTATGATTGAAAACTGACTGTCAATTAACTCTACTTCCTGGGTACTAGATACCGGATCAGGATCTCATATCTGTAATTCATTGCAGGAGCTAAGAAACCGTAGAGTTATCAACGCAGGTGATATGACTCTCAGGGTTGCTAACGGAACGAGCGTTGATGCTGTATCCGTAGGGGAATATCACATAGGATTGACAAGTAGAAACACTTTGATTTTGCGTAACTGTTTTTGTGTACCTAGTTTGATATATAATATCATCTCTGTATCTTTACCATCTAAATAAAGTTATGATTTTACATTTGTAAGCGATGTCGTAAACATCCACCTTAATCATGGTTTGATTGGGTCAGGTACACTAGACAACAATATATACGTATTAAATCAATACCAAGTTTTCAATATCAAGAACACACTTAAAAGAATGTTTCCAAAATTAAATCAAGCTTTCTTATGGCATTGTAGACTGGGTCACATCAATGATACACGGTTGACGAAGTTACATAAAGAGGGATATTTGGATCCGTTTGAATATCTGTCTTATGCAACTTGTCAATCATGTCTCAAAAGAAAGATGACAAAGACTCCATTCACTGGACACGGGGTAAGAGCCAGCGAGCTCTTAGGACTCATACACAGCAACGTGTGTGGTCCAATGTCTATACATGCAAGAAGTGGTTATTCCTACTTCATTACTTTTACGGATGATTTTTCAAGGTATGGACATCTATTCTTGAAGAAACATAAATCCGAGGCCTTTGAGAAATTTCTAGAATACAAGAATGAAGTGGAAAAATAAACAGGCAAAAGTATCAAGACACTTAGATCTGATCGATGTGGTGAATACTTAAGTGTCGAGTTCCTGGATTACTTAAAAGAGAATGGAATTCTCTCTCAGCTTACTCCTCCATACACACCTCAACACAATGGTGTATCGGAAAGACGGAACCGCACCCTATTGTATATGGTACGTTCCATGATGAGTAACGCTGAGTTGCCGCGATCCTTCGGGGGGTTATGCACTAGAATCAACTGCATATCTTTTGAACAAGGTTCCTACTAAGTCAGTGCCTACCACACTATATGAAATGTTGAGTGGGAAGAAACCCTATCTTATGTATCTAAAGATATGGGGGTGTCCAGCTTTTTTCAAAAAGCAGCATGCGGACAAGCTCGAGGCATGCTCAGTATTGTGTAAGTTTGTTGGATACCCAAAGAACTCTAAGGGGTATCTTTTCTTTTACGTGAAGGAACAAAAGGTCTTTGTTTCTCGGCATGCCCACTTTTTGGAGACTCAATTTCTTGAAAAAGAAATAAGTGGGAGCGCAATAGAACTGGAAGAAATTCCAGAACCACAAACTATTTCTGAAAGCATGGAGGAACCAGAAGTTTCAAAGGAACCGAACATCACTGCGCCACTCCGCAGGACTAGTAGGCAGTCTCATCCGCTCGAGAGATACTACGGTTTTCTTATAGACGGGGATAGAGAGGATTTTATCAGCGACGATGATGAGCCAACTAGTTTCCAACAATCCATTCGGAGCAGAGACTCGGTAAAATGGCTGGATGCAATGCGGACCAAAATGGAATCCATGTACATCTTAAAAGTATGGACTTTGGACATTGCACCACAAGGGATAAAACCCGTAAATTGCAAATAGATCTTCAAAAAGAAGATTGGTGCAGATAGACAGGTTGAAACCTATAAGGCTACACTTTTTGCAAAAGGTTTTCATCAAAGACCTGGTTTGGACTATGATGAAACATTTTCTCCAGTGGCTATCCTTAAATCCATTCGGATCCTACTTTCCATTTCTGCCTTCTAAGATTATAAAATTTGGAAAATGGACATAAAGACCATTTTTCTAAATGGAAATTTAGAAGAGTGTGTTTATATGGATCAGCCAGAGGGTTTCATAGAGAGTGGGAGCAGCGGAAGAGTGTGCAAGTTGCTTAAGTCCATTTGTGGATTAATGCAGGCATTGCGGAGTTAGAACATCTATTTTGACGAGACGGTCAAGGAATTCGACTTTATCAAAAATCCAGATGAACCATGTATTTATAGTAAGATTGTAGTGAGAACTGTGGTATTCCTCGTCTTGTAAGTGGATGCCATTCTTCTGATAGGAAATGACATTCCTATGCTACAATCAGTCAAAGAATTCTTGTCACAAAGGTTCTCCATGAAAGACCTAGGTGATGCCTCCTACATTCTGGGGATTCAGATCTATTTTGATAGATCTAAGAGGATTTTGGGACTTTCACAGTCAAGGTACATCGACACCATTCTGAAAAGATTTAGTATGAAAGATTCAAAGCGCGGTAATCTACCGGCTTGTCATGGGATCACCTTCTCCAAAGAGATGTCTCGCAAGACTGATTTGGAAAGGGATCGCATGTGTATTATACCCTACGCTTTTGCGGTAGGCTCTATAATGTATGTGATGTTGTGTACCAGACCAGATGTAGCTTACGTACTGAGCGTGGTAAGCAGGTATCAGTCAAACCCTGGGGAGAAGCACTAGACAGCAGTTAAGAACATTCTCAAGTACCTGAGAAGGACTAAGGAGATGTTCTTGGTGTACGGCAATAAAGACCTCCAGATCGAGGCTTTCTCCGACTCCAGCTTCCAGAGTGACAAGGATGACTCCAAGTCCATGTCGGGTTATGTTTTTACCCTCAATGGAGGGGCGGTCTGTTGGAAGAGCTCTAAGAAGGACACCGTTGCTGACTCGAAGATGGAAGCGGAGTATATCGCTGCATGTGACGCCGCAAAAGAATCAGTCTGGATCAAGAAGTTTGTAACAGAATTTCAGGTGGTTCCGTCCTTTGTTGATCCAATACCTTTGTATTGTGATTGTTCCCCTTCGAAACACGGGGACGAGACCGTGTAGGTCCGTCTTTCCTAAATTTCGGGGCAGATGCTAATTGGTACTATCCGTCCACCTCTCCGAAGATGCCAAGTTTATTTATGACACCATGTATCGAAGGTTTAAACAGATGCGGCCGATGTAGCAGACTTCGTCAGATTCCCCCTCATTTGAAGGGTTTTTGATTGTGGGGACGCTCTTCCCTGCAGGCGCAAGCCCCTGCAGTTAATTACGCTACCGCATCGCGGTAACCACTTTCTCCTTCTCCAGATGGTCACTTCGTGTCGTGGGTGTTTGTTTTGTTTTTGGTTGCCCATGGATTATATACGGAGACTAATTTATATTGTCGCCCGTAGGGCGTGGATTAGTCCAAATCCATATTTTCTTTTATTTGGGTTTGGGGTTGGGTTTAAGGATACGTTAGTCTCATTTGAGACTAAGATCAACTTAAACGTTTGGTAAGGATACGTTAGTCTAATTTTAGACTAAGATTAACTTAACAGGATCGTTTAGATCCAACAAAAGAGCATTTGGACTCTATTGTTTAGTTTAGGGACATTGCGGTCCATAATTAGTTTAAGGACATTACGGTCCAATGTTAGTTTAAGGACATCTCGGTCCGAGGTAAAGGACATCATAGTCCATGGGCTTAAAGACCCCGCAGTCTGAGGTTAAGGACATCATAGTCCATGGGTTTAAGGACCCCACAGTCCAGTTTAAAGACGTCATAGTCTATGAAATGTATGGTTGCCGGGACCCGTCACCTTTCTGAAGACGTTGAAAGATTACAACGACATATATCAGAGGGGTTCAAAGATGTACCCTTGAACTAATTTTGGTTGAAAGATCTGTTGTCCAATTGGGACTAAGATCTGAGATTTATGAGCATATGGGCTCAGTTAATCTGAATGAGGGGTTTATGGCCAACTTGGGCTCGGCCCACTCAGTTAAAATGTTAAACATTTGACAATGCTGAGCATTGATTTGAATTCTGATATAAATTTTGTCTTTTATTGAATGCTGAGCATTCATCATAGCTCTAGGGCTTTATTTTAAAGAACAGTTTATGTTCTATCTGCGCAGCACATGGTGCGCTTGGCACTTTGCGCCAATCAAAAAGCGCAGTGCGCTTCTGCCAAGTAGCGCATACGTGAGGGACACGTGTCGCGCTTGGCGCTAAGTGCCAGATGATGGGCGCATTGCGCCAACTTATGAGCGCATTACGCTATTAGTTCAGTGGCGCACACGTGAGTGACACGTGGTGTGCCTGGCGCTGAACGCCATCCCATAAGCGCAGTGCGCTATTTCAAGAGCGCAAAACGCTAACTGTTAAGTGGCGCCTACATAAAGGACACGTGTTGCGCTAAGCGCTGAGCGCCAGACAATGAGCGCAGTGCGCTATGTTTGGAGCGCTGAGGTTCTGCAGCGCTTTGCGCTAAATGTGGAGCGCTGAAGCGCTTTTAAATTAAGAGCGTTGTAGCTCTTCTTTTATGCAACTTAGATCAGTTTGCGCCGTGAGAGTTAAATTCTCTTTTTATAAGAGACTTTGTCTCAAAGTTCTAAGAACAAAGTTCTTATTTTATAGGAGATGTTTCAATCTCTTATTTTTGTGGAAGGCTTTGCCTTTATGGATCTTTGATCCTAAGAGAATTGAATCATTCCCCCCTTTTATAATGAGATGATCTCTGGAAGACAATTTGTCTTATAGATCTATTATCAGTGAGAAGAATTATGTTCTTCTTCTTATGATGAGATCTTTTGATCTTTTTGTGAAAGACCTCGGTCTTATAGATCTATGATCTGTGAGAAAGAAGTAAACTCTTCTTTTTATTTTTCTTGTGAGACGATTTCATCTCTCTGTTCATCATCATTTTTTACCTTGAAGAAAAATCTTCTTTCACTTAGAGCTTGGCTCTTCTTTGGGAAATCTCTCAAAACTTATCGGGGGTTTCTCTCTATGCTTCCGTATATGAGACTCGACGTCTAGGGGCCTTTTTATAGGGTGAGATTATCTATTCAATCAGTTAAGGAGATCTTTTCTTCAATTGGGAATTTCCCATCGTTTGATCTTTGATCCAAGGGCTTCTGATTTATAGAAGGCAATCTTCTTATTTTTAACAAGATTGAGAAATCTTTCCATGCAGAATTTATTCTGTATTTTGGTCATTTTTAATCACCATTGGATCATTGATCCAAGGTGCTCTGATTTACAGAGGCACAATCTTGTTGTTTGGAAAGATTTTGAGGAATCTTTCCTTAACAGAATTTAATTCTAATTAATTAATGATTTATCATTATTATTATTAGATCTTTGATCTGACGGTGGGGAGCTTTTAGTTCCAGCGCTAGCGCACCCGTGCTTTGCACGTGGTGTGCTGCTTAGAGTGCAGCGCACTTAGCATTAGCGCATCCGTGCTTTACATGTGGTGCGCTGCTTAGAGCGCAGCGCACCTAGCGCTAGCACACACGTGCTTTCCACGTGGTGCGCTATTTAGGGCGCAGCACACTTGGCGCTGTTTCTGAAACGTTGCTTCATTTCAAAATTTGAATTTTGAACAGAGCTTTATTCTTATTGGGGGAACAAATGCCCCCCCAACCATTGCACTCACGTGGCTCACATGTGGGTGCAGCGGTGGCAACATATTCACCATTAGATCAACTTAGAAGTTGAAACGGTACTCAGTGCCTATAAATAGGACCCTTGGCCCTTGAGATGATTTTTATTCATCTTCTTCCTTCTGAGAATTTTATTCTCTTGCAGAGCATAGCTCTTTGGCTTAAGAACTTTCTTAAGGACAGAACTCTGTCAAAATTAGGTAAAGATTAAATTTTTAAAGGACCTTTTAATAATCCAAGGTTTCACCCATTAACAGAGCTTTGCTCTTCATAGATCTTTGATCTAAAGAAAACCCTTTTAGGGTTTCATCAACGGAGCTTTGCTCTCTTGAACCCATAGATCTAAAGAGATCTTTCTTGGGGTTTCTTAGCCCATGAATGAACAGAGCCTTGCTCATGAAGAACTCTTAGAGTTTTTTCATAGATTTTAGAATTTTTAATTCATTAAAACTCTTATTTTAAATTTTCTGATGGTTATTCCATCGTTTTTTTTACAGAGCAAGGCACTTGAGGAATTTTTATTTCTTCATCATTAGAATTTGACAGGTGTCATTGTGTTACAGAGCACTGCTCTCAAAGGGAGATTTACTCCTTAGCCCGAGGGATTTCTCATTAAATGAGAATCAATTGAGGATTTCCTCATTTAATTGACAGTCTCATCAAATGATGAGGCTGTTTTATTAATGATGAACTGTCATCTAGATTTTGTGGGTCCCCCTTTGGTCCCCTTTTCACTGCATTGCAGTGTGGTACGAATTTTAAAGTACCGAGTGTCAGAATTTAAATTATAACACTGACGGTTGACTTTTGTTCTTTTTCGCGCAGGTGACATGTCTTTCGACGCTTCTTTCCCGTTCGTCTGTTCAGAAGGCGGATTCCCTGAAGCGCCCGTAGACCGAGAGGTTATTGCGCTAATCAAAGACCATGACCCGGAGCACAAGAATCTTAACCTATGGGGTAGATGGTATGATCAAATTATCAGAGGTCGCTGGAGCTTTTCTTCTGCGACACCCTCAGAGCCTATCTCTGCGATCACTTATGCAGATGCACCCCGATCAATTATGCTGTGGAGGAGGTAAATTGGACTTCAGAAGGTCTCCTTCGACCTTCTATTGCCGCAGTACCCATGCAGCCGCCGGTGGCTTTAGACACCCTAGGGAGGCGCATATGTCAGGGCGAATCACGCCCTTGGGGACAACCCTGCAACATCGGACTTACTCCCCTTCACCCGGCCGGATACTTACAATGTGCCCGATATATTTTATCGGCGAAGAAGTCGCAGCTACTGAAGCTCGGATTGTACCCTGCGATCTACGCTTCCTTGTTCCAGTATTCTGCACCTCCCACATGGTGGATCAATGCGTTTTTAGAGCAGCGGAACATTCCGACCCACACCTTCCTCTTATTGGATCGAGAAGTCTCCATTTCCTTAGAGGAATTTGCCGAGGTCTCTGCTTTACCCGTTAGGGGAAAGCATTATGAGGAGCTGCTTCCCCTGGATGAGTATATTTTTGCCACCAAATCATTGGTAATGGGTCTTACCCCAGAGAACGCCATTCAACACCAGTTCCCAAGTCTGATAAAGGTGTTGAATATGTATGAGATCCTCTTTCTTGAATCCGGAGGCCGCGGGGTTACCTTTACAGATTTTATCGCTCGTTTTCTTCGTGCGGATGTTTTGTCACGACAAGGTGAAAATTTTGCTAAACTTGATGATCCTTTCGGCTTTGGTTTAGATCGACGGCCAATATTGGAAGCCGATCAAAAGGATTTCTTTCTTTCCAACGTCGCGATCGTCCCCTTTTCGGAAATTGCCGCTCCGGGCGTTGATGAGGAAGTGTTCTTTTTAGGGTTTTTCGCTTTATGGTTAAGCTGGTTCGCTCTTCCCATACATCTTCGCTACATGAGGCCGTCTGTTTTCTACACCGCGCATCGAATGGTTGCCGGAATACAAGTGGCCATCGGGATTGCCGGGTTAGCCCACCTATATTACGGCCTCAGCTTGGCAGCAGATACCACTGAACCAGGGGTGCAGCCCGCCAACTTCTCAATGCATTATTTCACCTCATGGCAGGAGTTGCACATGCTCGGGGTCTTCGGTATCCACAAAAGACCTTCTTTTTACGACAGATGTAAATTCCCTCGGATAATGCGGCTGGTCGACGCTTCCATTGTAAGTCTGACACCGCGGGAAGCTAGGAGTTTACTCCTTTGTCTATACACGGTTAGAGATGTTATGTCTTTCACTGACAAAATCTTGACCGTCAGCCAGGAATCATCAACAGCGGTGCTGCCATTGCAAGACATTTTTAAAGACGGGGCCTCTGTGTTGAAAGCTCAGGAGATTCTTCATCTGTACTCCATCAGGCCGGGCTTTCTCGTATTTAGGCAAAATGATGCAGCGTTATTCATGAGATACAACTCGCATCATTTCGCCCAGCAGCTGGGCTATAATCAGGGCGTTCCGCTTGAGGCCTTCTTGGCAGATCCCACTGCTACCGAAGAGGGGATGCGAAGCGCGCTGCATCATTTCATGCATCTGAACACATGGTCCAACTTCTTTATTAGTGAACTGAGCTGTGTTCCGAAGGCCCTGAATGTGTATGTGGCATGGTATCAACATTAGATGGGCACCGTTATTAGGGAGGAGAAGCGATTGCTTCTTGATCGCAAGGGCACTGCTCCGGCTGGTAACCCGAATGTTCCTCTGAAGCGACGGACCATTATTCGTCCTCTCCTGAGAGAAGTTGATGTGGTCGATGTCCCGCATGATAGGCCTGAGCTGCCGATACCCCGTGCTCCCATGGAAACGGTGACTGTGGCGTCTCCCAAGTCTGCCGTGGTTCGGACATCGGGACTCGTCATCCTAAGGTGCCCACTGTTCCCGCCAAAAATTTCTGCGCAAAAGAGTCCAGGGTATCAAATGGTAGCGATACGCTTAAGAAAATGCGAACCAGTATCTTCCGGCCTGTTTTTTGATAAATTGCCGAAAGAGAAACTGTTAAATTCTGATGGTATCGAAAGCATCTCGAAAAACACTTCGATTTGATATATTATGGGCTTCATAATTCATCCGGGATCAAAAGTTATGAGCAAATATGCTATGCACTGTTCCCTGATTAAAAAATCAGGAATTACCTCAATGAGGTATCACGTGCTCACACGTGATCAATGGTCACATGTTGACACGTGATAATTAAAACATGAATAAAAAACAAACGGCTGAAGAAGGACCCAATTGGGGATCACGTGCTCACACGTGACCAATGGTCACGTGTTGACACGTGATAGTTAAAACATTAATAAAAACAAACGGCTGAAGAAGGACCCAATTGGGGGTCACGTGCTCACATGTTTTAACCATCACGTGTTGACACGTGATGGTTAAAACTGAAGCGTAAATAAACGCTGAGAAAAGGACTCAATTGGGGGTCACGTGCTCACACGAGACCAAGGGTCACGTGCCAGCACGTGACTGGCTTCGAAAGCCTTACAATTTAATAAAATTAAATTCTAAAAGCTTCTAAATCTTTCCAAATGGAAAAGGATTATGGGGAACGTTGGATTAAAGATCCAAGGGTGATTAAAAATCACCAATTTATGGAAAAAATCTTAGACAAGGAAAGATTTCCCCTAAATCTCACCGAGAATAACAAACAGAATATCTTTGGATTTAAAATCCAATGGTGAATAAAATTCACTGAATGATCTAAAGGATCATATTAATTATGAAATCTATCAAATCTTTCAATGAAAGATTCACTGGAAAAATTGATTCTTTTCTTTCTCCTATAAATAGGAGCCAAGAAGAAAAGAGAAGGGATCTACTTTTTTGAGAGAAAAACAGAGAGAGGAGAATTTAATTCTCAAGAGGGAAGAAAAGAAAGGAGAATTTAATTCTCAACAAAGAAAACCCTAGGTGAGAAAAGAAATGGAATCAAAACTTCAAACAGAGAATTTAATTCTCAAAATCCAAGAATTTAACTCTTATACAAAAAAGAACTTAGTTCTTCTTCTGGTTGAAGATCTGCACAGAGCACATCTCCCCATAAGTTGAGAATTTAATTCTCATCGGGTCGAGATCCTGCCATGCAGATCCTAAACTTAGAAGGGAATTGAGTTTTGAGAATTTAATTCTTCTAAAACAAAACTAGGGTTTAACCCTAATTAAGAATTAAATTCTTTTTCATATATGGGAATTTAATTCCTCTAAAAAGAAATCGGGGTTTAACCCTACTTAAGAATTTAATTCTTGCACAATAGGAATTTAATTCCTCCAAAAGCATAATTAGGGTTTAACCCTACAGAGAATTTAATTCTTAAAAAAAAGGAGACTTAAAAGATCTCCATGCATGCAAAGAATTAAGGTCACGTGGCCCCACGTGACCCCTGAAAAGATCCCCAAAAATGAGAAAGAAAAGTTTTGAGGCAATGCCTCACGTGCTCCCGCGTGACCTCTAGAACAAAGAGAATAAAAGCAAAGGAAATGTTGGCTCTGGGCGCTCTCACGTGTTACCACGTGACCCCTAATAAATGCCTTAACAAATCAGTGCATGAATGCTTATCACGTGCCCGCACGTGATGGCCAGGAAGTCAAAAAGTGTTTAACACTTAATTGCAGAACGAAGAAAAGGGATCTGGTCCTACTTTTGGGGTGCTCTCACGTGTCCACACGTGACCCCTCTTTCTTTAGTGTTTAACACTAATTTGGGGATTATATTTCCAGTGTTTAACACTGGTTGTTTCTCGTGTTTAACACTAAATTAAATATTATATTTCCAGTGTTTAATACAGATTGTCTTTTAGTGTTTAACACTAATTTGAGAGTTCTAGCTCTAGTGTTTAACACTGTTGTTCTTTAGTGTTTAACACTACTTTTAGCCAAATTGGCTAGTTCTCCAGAGAAAAAAGTCCCTCCTCCAAATGAATCTCAAAATTGAGGAAATCAAGGACAAAATGTTGTCAGAGCCCCCAAACCTCTGTTTAGCACTGCTGAATGATGAGAGGCCGAACCCAGACAAATGTCTAATGGTCCAAAGGGCCAATATTTCAAACTTAATTGGACTTAGCACAAACCGACCATAAGTCCTTAAATCAACTTGAACTGAGCACATCTGCTCTTTCAACCAACTCATTGGTTCAAGGGTACATCTCTTCACTCCATTGATATTTGTCGTTGTAATCTTTCATCGTCTTCAGAGAGGTGATGGGTCCCGACAGCCATTCATTTTATGGACCACTATGTCCTTAAACTGGTATTGGACCACCATGTCCCTAAACTGGTATTGGACCACCATGTCCCTAAACTGGCGATGGACCACTATGTCCCTAAACTGGAACAATAGTGCCCAAATGCTCTTTTGTCGGATCTAAACGATCCCGTTAAGTTGATCTTAGTATCAAATTAGACTAACGTATCCTTAACAAACGTTTAAGTTGATCTTAGCCTCAAATATGGCTAACGTGTCCTTAAACCAAAACCTTCAAACAGAATTTAGTCCCAAATTGGACTATAGATCTCCCAACCAACTTTGGTTCAAGGGTACAACTCTGAACCCCTCTGATATCTGTCGTTGTAATCCTTCAACGTCGTCAGAGAGGTGATGGGTCCCGACGGCCATATGTTCAATGGACCACTATGTCCCTAAACTGGAACAATAGATCCCAAATGCTCTTTTGTCGGATCTAAACGATCCCGTTAAGTTGATCTTAGTCTCAAATTAGACTAACGTATCCTTAACAAACGTTTAAGTTGATCTTAGCCTCAAATATGACTAACGTGTCCTTAAACCAAAACCATCAAACAGACTTTAGTCCTAAATTGGACTATAGATCTCCCAACCAATTTTGGTTCAAGGGTACATCTCTGAACCCCTCTGATATCTGTCGTTGTAATCCTTCAACGTCGTCTGAGAGGTGATGGGTCCTGACGGCCATATGTTCAATGGACCACTATGTTCCTAAACTGGAACAATATAGCCCAAACGCTCTTTTGTCGGATCTAAACGATCCCGTTAAGTTGATCTTAGTCTCAAACTGGACTAACGTATCCTTAACAAACGTTTAAGTTGATCTTAGCCTTAAATACGGCTAACGTATCCTTAAATCAAAACCCCAAACCCAAATCTAAGAAAATACGGATTTGGACTAATCCACGTCCTACGAGCGACGACAAAAATTAGTCTCCGTATACAATCCACGGGCAACCACAAACAAAACAAACACCCACGACACGAAGTGAAATTCTGGAGAAGGAGAAAGTTGTTACCGCGATGAGGTAGCATAATTAACTGCAGGGGCTTGCGCCTGCAGGGAAGAGCGTCCCCACAATCAAAAACCCCTCAAGAGAGGGGGAATCTGACGAAGTCTGCTACATCGGCCGCATCCGTCTAAACTTCCGATACACGGTGCCATAAATCAACTTGGCATCTTCGGAGAGGTGGACGAATAAAACTAAATAGCATCTGCCCCGAATCTCAGGCAAGACGTTTACCGCGTCTCCGCCGCGTCTTTCGTAGGGGAACTGCCCTTAAATCAACTTGGCATCTTCGGAGAGGGCTGATCCCGGGAGATCGCAAGTTCTCACCTTCGGGAGCGACTCCGACAAAAAAGTAGCCCACGGTCCTCTCTTCAAGGAATCCATCTCTGAAACGAAAGAATTGAGGAGTTGCGAGAACATTCAGCAGTGCAATCGCACGCTACCCGGAAAGAATCTCGGACCCGCAAACAAGGGATCGAACAAAAAGGATAAAGGGAAGGGAAGAACGGCCTTCGTCGCCAACGCTCAACAACAATCGAGTGGCCCTAGACCGGTCGTTCGCCAAACCAACAAGCAGCAACCCCTCTATGAGAAGTTGAAACGTCCTTACTCATTTTCTCGAGATGAAACAAGGAGGCTGTTCAAACTAGCAGTGCGCAACAGGCTTATCACTCTACCGGAACCGAAACACCAGCTACAACTGAATGATGTCAACAATTCTAATTACTGCCCTTACCACCAAGTATTGGGCCATCCGATCGATAACTGCTACGTCTTCAAAAACTGGGTTGAATACCAGCACCAACAAGGCAAGTTCACGCTGTCCGAAAAATGGAAGGTGAACCCACCACAACCACATGCTTCGAAAAAGATGGACATGCCGAGGGCATCGTGCTCTTTCATAGAGAAAGCCTCATGGACCAAAAAGTCCGTAAACTAGAAACTCGTCTCAAATATGGAAACGATAGACCGAAACGTCGTTAAGCTAACGATGGACCACTATGTCCTAAAACTGGCTGAAGACCGAAACGTCGTTAAACTAACGATGGACCACTATGTCCTAAAACTAGCTGATGACCGAAACGTCGTTAAACTACTCCCAACCCGCGGCATTTTCAGGCTGACGTAAAAAAAACGGTATGTCCATAAGCAAAATGGGCACGGATGAAAACCCGAAAGGGCGCCGTGATTAAAAACAGCAGGACTACCGGCGAGTCTTGTGAAAACCCGAAAGGGCGCAACCTTGTTCCAAAAAAAAACCGTATGTCCATAAGAAAAATGGGCACGGATGAAAACCCGAAAGGGCGCCATGAGTAAAAACAGCAGGACTACCGGCGAGTTTTGTGAAAACCCGAAAGGGCGCAATCTCGTTAAAAGACACTTGCAAGGTCCTCTCGACCCTGTAAGGAGAAACCACCTGCGTGAGATCCTTACGACTCACAAAGGAGAAATACACTTAGGAATCCTCACGATTCCTAAGGAGAAATTACGTTTACGAGATCCTCACGACTCGTAAGGAGAACCCTCTTATGAGACCCTTACGGCTCATAAGATTCAAAAGTCTTAAGCTACAGGGATTTGAACCTGTTCTTAAGCAGTCATACCCCCCGATTCTGCCCTACAAGCGGCTCAATACTGTTACTGTTTGGATTCACAGGGGAATGTACAGGCTTGCTTGTTGATCTTCTGAGCGCTCAATGTTAGTGTTTATGCCCTAGAAGGCCATTACTGTATCATACTAGCTTGTATATTACTTAATGGAAGCTTGGGATATTCACATGTATATAACAGTCTTGCTAAACATGGTAGTATGCTACTTGGTTTTTCTATCTTAATATGTGAGTGTACGTATTGATAGAGCTCTTAGGATCTTGCTTGTCTACCAGCGTTGTGATGGCAGTCACACTAGTGGGGCTGGGTAGTCTACAAGCACATCCTTATTCAGGTCCCCGGTCGTTGGATTATCGAGACAGAGCATCGATACTCCGGAGTAGACTGGTGTGTACGCTTCTCATCCCAGTTGGGGAGATGGTCTGTCCCACAGCCGTCAGTACGTCGTACTGGAGATAGTATACAGGTGCTCGTTAGGTTACGGGTACACCGGACAGGACTCACAGGGAACTGTTGGTTGGTTTGATACCAGTCGTCAGTAAACAGTTCCCAGGTGACATGAGTACAGCGTAGTCCGCAGACTTGACACTGCTACTTCGCCTCGAGTGTGTCCCACTGTTCTTAGATTGCTACCCTACCACGGCTCAAAGGAGTCGTGCAAACAGGTAGCAGTTGGGTGCAGTCCCGAGCACTTGGAGGCAGTGGCGGTTAGATAGGATTCGTCCCTCCCGGTATTGGGAGTAGATATCGTGCTGTGTCAGAGAGCCATTACGCAAAGTCCCTGGCCAGGGCAAGCGAGATTTGCTGGTAGGTTCCAGCAGTTTCTCAGGGTGTAATGGGCTTCACTCCGACACGACTTATACCGCTATTAGGGGACTGACGCTTGCCGCCCCCCTAGGCCCGATATGCGATAGTCATGGACGAACGGACCGGACTGTATGGAGATTGTCACATCAGACTCAGTAGGAGTTCGGATGGGTTTACTCATCGGCCTTCTTATCGACAACTACCTGGGGACCGTTACGTACAGCTAGTGCCGCTTGCGGTCTGTGGTTAAACCCACTGCCAGCGTAGTAGTCGAGTCTCTAGAGTCCCACACAGAGAGTTTCCTACTCCAGGCGAAACGATATAGAGGTTGCATGGTTTTGCGACAAAGGGTTCGGACACATACGTGCGTTTACGCACGTACGACTTTCGGACAGATTTTACCAGTCGGCTTTGGTTTAAGCCAGTTACTGGTATCCGGTTATTGGATTTTTACAGTCTAAAGTTTTTCCGTATTTTTACGGATCGGAGGGGCGTTCTCGTAATTACTCGAGAAGCTTCTAGAAGATGTGACTAAGGAGGTTTGTTTTGGAAAGAGAGTGAGTCATAGTGGTGATTCATTCACTTCATTAATGCACATTTATTGCTTAATGACTCATGTTAATGAATCATCACAAGATATTTTGTGAAGCATGCTTATTCATTTCCTTTTTTGATTTATTGAAAATAAGAATGCTTCATAATATTATGATACACTCTCTCTCTTCTCTCATTATCATATCACACATTCTCTCTCCTCAAGCTCTCATCTTCTAACCCTAATCCTTAATCCTCATGTGTTGAGATCAAAGGATTAGTTAGACTAAACAATCCATAACCCTCACTCTATATCATTCTCTCATCTTTGATTAGCAATCAAAGTTGATTAGTTACCTCAAGTTAGAGGTTTAGCTTGGAGTTTTGCTCTCGGGTGGATCGTCTACTACCTAGAGAAGGCCGAGGAGAACAAAGGAGGACGTAAAGGAGAAGGACCGGTTCATTAGGTATAATCCCTAATCTCTTATGAAAAGAAACTCATAGAATACGGTTATTTATAGTTTAGCTTCGATTCAAGCGGTTAGTCGATGTTCGTTGTTTAAACTTGATTGTTTTTGAAAATTCCGCCTCCCCATAAGTACTGGGGTGTACTACATCGACTTACAGTGGTATCAGAGCCTCGCTAAACACTAAATAACTTAATCGCAAATTTGTACGAATTTCGAACGAAAAAACGAAGCCGGAAAACCCTAAAAAATGTAAGTTTCTGTCGAATTTAAAACGATGTCAGAAAATTTTTCAGGTGAGCTCAGAGTGCTTGACATGACACCAGAAGAACACCCAAGAAAAACAGTCGACTGAATCGACCAACGCGCCGCGGAACCGCGGCCTCAGCCACTGAGTTGCCGCGCTTCCGCCGCCGAGTTGGCGAGTCAGCGGCCGATTTTTCTTCTGTTGCTTCTCTGGGTAATTTGGGGTTTTCTGGAATATTTAATTATTGCTCAGGTTACTGTTTAACAGAGCAGATTTTGGAGCAATATTGAAGTTGTTTATTCGATCGAAAAATACAGTATTTGCGTATTGGATTATATCTGTGATTGTTTGATGTGTTCGTAAACCTCCCCCAACTGCTAGTATGTCGGTTGGCAGGGGGTTGCACATTTCTGAAATGGTTATAACTGTTTGTGCATATAAACTGTATTGGACTGTTGTGGTGTATAGCCGGGGTTAGCAATGGGTTATTGGATAATTCATTTGTTGTAAATGTAATTTGTTGTAATATTATTTTCGCGGGGCACTTCCAGGTTGCGGTTGTAGCCACCGTTGTATTATTTCATTTTTCTGTTTTTGCTCCTAGGACTGACCCAAGGTGGGGTACACAAACTGCCGGGTGGGTAGTTTGCCGTACCCGTAGGGGTCGAGGGTGGGGTAAACGGCTATTCATCACAACTGTGTAATCTGTCTTTTCTTGCAGGCTCAAAAGAAATACAGATTGCTTGCAAATCCAATATTGTTTATCTGTGTTCTGGAATGAATATCATTGCGTCAGACGAATGTAAAATATCTATATTATGATAGCTATTTAGACGTCACTTATGTTTTACACCCGCGCTAGCCCAGCCCCCGCTCTGTCGTTAGTTAAGTAACCTAACGGGTGATGACGGGACCCCGTGGCGAATGCGGATGGCATAAGAGGACGTTGTATTTTCGTTGTTTTCTGCAATGATAGGTTAATGATGGGACGCATTATCTATAATGCAAAGTAAAACAAACCAAAGTTTAAATCGTTGGAACAATTTAAAAGAAACCATTCGGTTATTTTTAAAAACAGATATTTTTAAATGCGGAGATTTAACCACTCCTTTTAAAAGCTATCAGGTTCCTTCGGTTATATCAAGTTCACTACGTTCACGGTTTCGCCAAAACCAGTCGTAGCCCTCCGTCATTTCATTTGGGTATTCGGTAGTATTCAAGCTATGCACTTTTGGCCAACGTCATGGCATAGTGTTTGGTAGCTGCTGGGTATTCATTTGTTGCATAGATAGATGAGTTGGTTTGGGACAGTCGTATTATCATTTGGCCAACGTCAGGGATATATACGGATGGGTTCAAATTAACAAGATAATGATGGGTAGAACTTGACATGTGACTTATGACATTTTGACCAACGCCAAGGTCATAAGAGCATGGGGTAAAAACTAATATCGGGAATTTCTAAAGAAACTGAAATTTGCAAAGAACCAAGTGCATACCATTTTGAGTTTGATGAATGTTGGTAGCATTCCTACAACATTATCAGACGATGATATTTGGATCCCGATCCTACTGTGAGTATATGCTACTTATCAGGATATTCGTCACTTAACGATCAATGCTATAAACCTAGTAGGTGTCCAGAAAAGTGTCAGCGGGGTTACGCCCCCAGAGAAAAGAGGTTACTTAATTAAGGAACTTCGCGAAAGCGTTGGAAAACCTCCCTCGAAGTATCGACACCGGCCTGGCTGAACGGTTAAGCAAGTATTGTACGGTGAGAATAGTCTTGGCTAATTCTTCTTTTATGGTTTGAGGAAGGATTCGAGAAACAGTGGGAGCCATCCAGTTTAGATAAACTAAAAACCACTCTAAACTTGCAAGAGCATCATGCTAAAGAGTTTTCTTCTCTCTCTCCTAATTGCAGCGACCCTGAAAATGACTGGACTTAAGTTACTTTTAGAGAAAAATATACTGACAGGGCCAAACTATAAAGATTGGCTGCGGAATGTCAAGATGGCCTTGACCTACGACAAATTGGGGTACATCCTCACCGCTACGGCACCTGCTGTCCCTGGTCCCAAATCCAGCAATGCGGATAAGGAAATCCGCAAAACCTGGGATTTAGATTGCGCGAGAGCCAAGTGCATCGTGCTTGCCTCGATGAATAATGAACATCAGAGGAGGCACGAGGATATGTCCTTAGATGGCATATTTCTCCATACAAAGGAACTTTATGGAGAGCAATCTCGTATAGCAAGATACGAGACCTCAAAGAAATTGTTTCGAGCGAGGTTGGCTGTCGGGTCATCGGTAGGTGAACATGTCCTACAGATGATTGGCTATATAGAAGAGCTCGCAGACCTTGGGACGACTTTGGATAATGAGCTCTATACAGACCTTGTTCTCCAGTCCCTTCCTCCCACCTACGCCCAGTTTATCCTCAACTTCAATCTTCAAGGAAAAGAAGTTGAACTTGCGGAACTCCTGAACATGTTAAGAAGTGCGGAGGGCACCTTGCAGAAGGCAAGGGAAACACCCGCTATGTTTGTTGGCGGTGCATCTTCTTCCGGGTCCAAGGCTAGGGCCAAAGGAAGGAAGAAGAAGGCCGTACCCAAACCTAGAGGAGGTGTTAGTAAGGTGAGAGGGAAGGGAAAGCAAAAGAAAGCAGCACCGGTAGTTGGCCTGGATGAGTGCTTCCATTGTCACAGGAAAGGGCACTGGAAGAAGGATTGCAAGGCGTGGAACGCCAAGAACCAGGAACCGAAGCAGGCTGTGGCTTCGACTTCAGGTGTGTTTGTAATTGAGAATTGTCTGTCGATCAACTCTACTTCCTGGGTATTGGATACCGGGTCAGGATCTCATATTTGCAATTCATTGCAGGCACTGAGAAACCGTAGAGTGCTGAAGGAAGGTGATATGATCCTCAGGGTTGCTAACGGAGCTAGCATGGGAGCTGCGTCCGTCGGGGATTATCACCTAGGATTGACGAGTGGACACATTTTGGTTTTACATAACTGTTATTTTGTACCCAGCTTAACGTGTAATATCATATCAGTTTCCTTGTTATCAAATAAAGGTTATGATTTCACGTTTGTAAGAGATGTTGTCAACATCCACCTTAATCATGGTTTGATTGGGTCCGGTACTCTAAATAACGGCATATATGTGTTAAACCAACTCCAAATTTTCAATGTCCAGAACACACTAAAAAGAAAGTCTCCAGATTTAAATAAAGCTTTCTTATGGCATTGTAGACTGGGTCACATCAATGAGAGAAGGTTGACTAAGTTGCATAGAGAAGGATATTTGGACACGTTCGAATATCAAACTTATGACACTTGTCAATCTTGTCTCAAAGGAAAGATGACAAAGACTCCATTCACTGGACAAGGAGTAAGAGCGAGCGAGCTCTTGGGACTCATACATAGTGATGTATGCGGTCCAATGTCTACACATGCGAGAGGTGGTTATTCCTACTTCATTACTTTTACAGATGATTTCTCTAGGTATGGATATGTTTTCTTAATGAAGCATAAATCAGAGGCCTTTGAGAAATTCCTGGAATTCAAGAATGAAGCGGAAAACCAAACAGGCAAAAGTATTAAGACACTGAGATCTGATCGAGGTGGAGAATACTTAAGTGCCGAGTTCCTAGGTTACCTAAAAGAGAAAGGAATTCTCTCTCAGCTTACTCCTCCATACACTCCACAGCACAACGGTGTATCGGAGAGACGGAATCGAACCCTATTAGATATGGTACGATCCATGATGGGTAATGCTGAGTTACCGCGATCTTTCTGGGGATATGCGCTAGAATCAGCGGCATATATTTTGAACAGAGTTCCTACCAAAACTGTGCCTACCACACCATATCAGATGTGGAGTGGGAAGAAACCCTATCTTCAGTATATAAGGATTTGGGGATGTCCAGCTTTTGTCAAAAAGCAGTTTGTGGACAAGCTCGAGGCACGATCAGTAAAATGTATGCTTGTAGGATATCCAAAGAACTCCAAGGGATATTGCTTCTATTACGCAGAAGAACAAAAGGTTTTTGTTTCTCGTAATGCCCATTTTCTAGAACAACAAGTTTTAGAAAAGGATACAAATGGGAGCGAAATAGAACTGGAAGAAATTCCAGAACCACAAGCTGCTACTGAAAGTTTGGTAGAACCAGAGGTTCAAGAAGAACAGAACATTCCCGCACCCCTCCGCAGAAGTAGTAGGCCGTCTCATCCGCCTGAGAGATACTACGGTTTTCTCATTGACGGGGATAGAGAGGATTGCATCATAGATGATGATGAACCTACTGACTTCCAGCAGGCCATCCAGAGCGGCGACTCGGTACGATGGCTAGATGCAATGCGGACCGAGATGGAGTCCATGTACACCAACAAAGTATGGACTTTGGACTTTGCTCCAGATGGGGTAAAACCCATAGGATGCAAATGGATCTTCAAGAAAAAGATTGGTGTAGATGGACAGGTGGAAACCTATAAGGCTAGACTTGTTGCAAAGGGTTTTCGTCAAAGACCTGGTTTGGACTATGACGAAACTTTTTCTCCAGTGGCTATGCTCAAATCCATTCGGGTCCTTCTTGCTATTGCTGCCTTCCATGATTATGAAATCTGGCAGATGGACGTAAAGACGGCTTTTCTGAATGGAAATTTAGAAGAGAGCGTCTATATGGATCAGCCAGAGGGTTTCAATCAGAGTGGGAGCAGCGGAATAGTATGCAAGCTGCTTAAGTCCATTTACGGACTAAAGCAGGCATCGCGGAGTTGGAACATCTGTTTTGATGAGACAGTCAAAGAATATGACTTTATCAAAAATCCAGATGAACCGTGCATATATAGTAAAGTTGTGGCCAGAAGTGTCGTATTCCTCGTCTTGTACGTGGATGACATTCTATTGATAGGAAATGACATTCCTGTGCTACAATCTGTCAAAGGATTCTTGTCACACAGGTTCTCCATGAAAGACCTGGGTGATGCCTCTTACATTCTGGGGATCCGGATCTATCGTGATAGATCCAAGAGGATGTTGGGACTTTCGCAGTCCAGGTATATCGACACTGTACTGAAAAGATTCAGTATGGAAGATTCTAAGCGCGGTAATCTACCGGCTTGTCACGGAATCACCCTCTCCAAAGAGATGTCTCCCAAGACTGATTTGGAAAGGGAACGCATGTCTATTATACCCTACGCTTCTGCGGTAGGCTCTATAATGTATGCGATGTTGTGTACCAGACCAGATGTAGCTTACGCACTAAGCGTGGTAAGCCGGTATCAGTCAGACCCAGGGGAGAAACACTGGATAGCAGTAAAGAACATTCTCAAGTACCTAAGGAGGACTAAGGAGATGTTCTTGGTTTACGGCGGAAAAGACCTCAGGTTGGAGGCCTTTGCTGATTCCGGCTTCCAGAGTGATAAGGACGATTCCAAGTCCATGTCGGGTTATGTCTTTACCCTCAATGGAGGGGCGGTGTGCTGGAAGAGCTCCAAGCAGGACACCGTTGCTGACTCGACGATGGAAGCGGAGTATATAGCTGCTTGCGATGCCGCAAAAGAAGCAGTCTGGATGAAGAAGTTCCTAACAGAACTTCAGGTGGTTCCTACCATAGTTGATCCAATACCTCTGTATTGCGACAACAACGGAGCTATAGCTTTAGCGAAGGAACCAAGGTCCCATCAGAAGTCCAGACACATCTTAAGGCGGTATCACCTGATCAGGGAGATCATTGATCGTCAGGAGATCGAGGTGCGGAGAGTTGCTTCAGAAGAGAACATTGCTGATCCATTCACGAAGGCCCTTCCTCAGATTCAGTTCGAGAGGCTACTCGAGATCATTGGTCTGCGATATGCCAGTACATGGCCCTAGTGCAAGTGGGAGATTGTTAGTGTTTATGCCCTAGAAGGCCATTACTGTATCATACTAGCTTGTATATTACTTAATGGAAGCTTGGGATATTCACATGTATATAACAGTCTTGCTAAACATGGTAGTATGCTACTTGGTTTTTCTATCTTAATATGTGAGTGTACGTATTGATAGAGCTCTTAGGATCTTGCTTGTCTACCAGCGTTGTGATGGCAGTCACACTAGTGGGGCTGGGTAGTCTACAAGCACATCCTTATTCAGGTCCCCGGTCGTTGGATTATCGAGACAGAGCATCGATACTCCGGAGTAGACTGGTGTGTACGCTTCTCATCCCAGTTGGGGAGATGGTCTGTCCCACAGCCGTCAGTACGTCGTACTGGAGATAGTATACAGGTGCTCGTTAGGTTACGGGTACACCGGACAGGACTCACAGGGAACTGTTGGTTGGTTTGATACCAGTCGTCAGTAAACAGTTCCCAGGTGACATGAGTACAGCGTAGTCCGCAGACTTGACACTGCTACTTCGCCTCGAGTGTGTCCCACTGTTCTTAGATTGCTACCCTACCACGGCTCAAAGGAGTCGTGCAAACAGGTAGCAGTTGGGTGCAGTCCCGAGCACTTGGAGGCAGTGGCGGTTAGATAGGATTCGTCCCTCCCGGTATTGGGAGTAGATATCGTGCTGTGTCAGAGAGCCATTACGCAAAGTCCCTGGCCAGGGCAAGCGAGATTTGCTGGTAGGTTCCAGCAGTTTCTCAGGGTGTAATGGGCTTCACTCCGACACGACTTATACCGCTATTAGGGGACTGACGCTTGCCGCCCCCCTAGGCCCGATATGCGATAGTCATGGACGAACGGACCGGACTGTATGGAGATTGTCACATCAGACTCAGTAGGAGTTCGGATGGGTTTACTCATCGGCCTTCTTATCGACAACTACCTGGGGACCGTTACGTACAGCTAGTGCCGCTTGCGGTCTGTGGTTAAACCCACTGCCAGCGTAGTAGTCGAGTCTCTAGAGTCCCACACAGAGAGTTTCCTACTCCAGGCGAAACGATATAGAGGTTGCATGGTTTTGCGACAAAGGGTTCGGACATATACGTGCGTTTACGCACGTACGACTTTCGGACAGATTTTACCAGTCGGCTTTGGTTTAAGCCAGTTACTGGTATCCGGTTATTGGATTTTTACAGTCTAAAGTTTTTCCGTATTTTTACGGATCGGAGGGGCGTTCTCGTAATTACTCGAGAAGCTTCTAGAAGATGTGACTAAGGAGGTTTGTTTTGGAAAGAGAGTGAGTCATAGTGGTGATTCATTCACTTCATTAATGCACATTTATTGCTTAATGACTCATGTTAATGAATCATCACAAGATATTTTGTGAAGCATGCTTATTCATTTCCTTTTTTGATTTATTGAAAATAAGAATGCTTCATAATATTATGATACACTCTCTCTCTTCTCTCATTATCATATCACACATTCTCTCTCCTCAAGCTCTCATCTTCTAACCCTAATCCTTAATCCTCATGTGTTGAGATCAAAGGATTAGTTAGACTAAACAATCCATAACCCTCACTCTATATCATTCTCTCATCTTTGATTAGCAATCAAAGTTGATTAGTTACCTCAAGTTAGAGGTTTAGCTTGGAGTTTTGCTCTCGGGTGGATCGTCTACTACCTAGAGAAGGCCGAGGAGAACAAAGGAGGACGTAAAGGAGAAGGACCGGTTCATTAGGTATAATCCCTAATCTCTTATGAAAAGAAACTCATAGAATACGGTTATTTATAGTTTAGCTTCGATTCAAGCGGTTAGTCGATGTTCGTTGTTTAAACTTGATTGTTTTTGAAAATTCCGCCTCCCCATAAGTACTGGGGTGTACTACATCGACTTACACTCAATACCTGGGTAGCTGTTACGTTTAGCTGACCGCTTGCAGCTTGTGGGTGTTTGATATGATCATCACCTACTGCCGGCGTATTGACGATTCTTTAGAGTCCTACACAGAGGTTTCTTGGCTCAGGCAAAACGGAGTAGGAGCACATATGTGATATGTGCGGGACCGAGGATAATACGATATGAGATACCGTATTCTATTCTCTAGATATTTGATATCAGCCGGGTCATCGGATCAAATGTTGATTCGATGAATCGGTACGGATAAATATTAGTCGGTTATATGCGATATAGCCGGATTGTCGGATCAAGTGTTGATTCGATAATTTAATGTATAATAATATATATGATATATTAAATTACATTAACTAATATTAGCTCACGAAAAGATTCATTTTCTCACTCGGGTAATACATTGATATATATGCGATATATGTTAATTGTATTATTTTATTTGGTTACAATAAATATTATATATGTGATATATAATATTGTAACATGATATGATAACTAATGCAACATGTTTAGTAAAGATTAATCAAGATTAGGGTTTGATTTGGGTTAATGACTTCTAGTAGATTCTAGAAGGTTTTCTTTTTTGTTTTGGAAAAGATATTTTCAAGTGACTCATCTTTAACCTAACCCAAACCCTACACCCTTGGTTAAATCTCTACAATGGTTTGGTTAACCATGGTTGCATAATTCATCATTATCATCTTTGTATTATTCATCACAAAAGGATAATTCTAATATTGTTCATCTTCTTCCTTCTTCTTCTTTGCTTACAAAGCTTTCTTCCTTTGATATTTGTGATGAAAATATGTGAGAAAATGATAAATAAAGAGAGCAAAAATCCTACTTCATCATCATCATCTTCCCTTGCCCTTTAGATGAGAGTGTTCACTCAATTTTAGTGGGTGTTAGCTTGTGTTAACAAAACTTCAAGGTAGATCATCTTTGTATCGAAGATCGGAAGCAAGACTGCACTTTTCTCTTCGTGGAACCTCTCGAGAGTCCGGAACCCGATGATCACAGCGAAGGGACCACAACACGGAGCTTATGAAGTGAAGGACCGGATCTACAAAGGTTGTAATCTCTCTCACTTAGTGTTAAAGTGTTTAGCATGTTAGTTTTCGCCTAATCTCTAGTTTAAAGATCCGTATTCGGGTTGTTCGGCACGGCTAAAATTTTAATAGGGCATGGTTGATGCCTCGTAGAACCTTGTGCGTGTGCCTACCAATCCTACAGTGGTATCAGAGCCAAGCTAGAGCTTTAGGCGAAGTCTAGACGAAGTTTAAAGTCCGATCGAACCCAGAAAACCCGATATAACCCCTTCTTTGGAAATTTTTCTAAAATGTGATTTTTTGTGAATTCAAAATACTCAAAAAAATCAGCAGGGAATTATAGGAATTACTGTGAAACCCGACCCCCTAAATCCCCCAAAGCACCGCGGAACCACGGCCAAACCTAGGTATTGGCGGCGGTTCCGCTGCAAGAAGGAAGGATTGAGGGATAGGGTTTGCACAGTAACCTCCGTAGCTAATTCCTGATTCTTCTGGGAATTTTTTTATTTTCACTCCAGTGTTGTGTTTTCTGGGTTGTATTGGGGACTTAAAGATTCGATCGGATATTTTAACTTTGTTTAGTTTTGTCCGGATAACTTTTAGAAACTGTTAAAAAGTTCGAACGGATATCAATAACTCACTTTTTCCCCTGTCGGAAATTTTTTCAAAAGTTGGATTTTTTCTCGAGTTTAAGAACGTTCTAAGTCGTGCAAGTAATGCGGTGGACCCTTTAGAAGACAACAAACCTTAACTCGATTATGTGACCGTCTTGAACTGCCTTTTGAACCTTAGGGTTTGGGGCAGTACGACGTGCCACATGTGAGGCGTTGGCTTGACCCTTCTACGGCTGGACCATTGGTACTGTGGCATGTGATGGATGTTTTTAAACTGATTTCAAGTGTTGAGATAAATTGGGGAAATCATGGGTGTTTGATTATTCGATCGGAAAGTTTAACACTGTCTTTTTATCTGGATTGTGATACAATATTTGGAATCCACAGGTAGTTATGAGAAAACTAATTTGAATGTTATAAATCTAGCAGTTCAGTCTCAGATGATCGGTTGCCACGGAATTTTGATGTGATCAAAAGTCCGTCGCAATCACGTAGCGTACGCGGATACTCGCCGGGTAAACTTAACAGACATCCACGCCCCATAGCCCCGACCAAGTGACTATAGGAGAACCCCGTTGCCGAAAGCATCCGTTCGGGTGCTCGCGGCAGCGGTGTTCCGCCTTAGTGCAATTCGTCGACGGCATCTAGGGGTGCGGCCGTCTACTAAATTTTGCGACGAGCATTCGATCAGGTTGTCGGGAATCTTGTTGAATTGCCCGACTATATACTGAAAAGAGTTTTCGATAATGAGACTAAAATGCGGGGTTTATAATTGTTTGGTATGCGATGTCTAAGGAATTCATTTGGTTAGGCATGCGATGTCTAAGGAGGTTGCGGATTCCAACTGTTGTAGTTTTACACTTTCTTTTCTGTGACCGTAAGCGTAGTATGTGGTGTATCGCCGGCTTCGTTGCTATACATCAACGACAATCGGGATACACATACTTGCTTACGTTGATGATATGTGATATTATGTGTTGCTGTGATATGTTATATTGGATCGTCGCATTCAGAATAGCCGGGGGTTTTATGTGAGATGAGAGTTTTTTCTTTTTCATTCATGTAAAATTCTTTTGTATGTAATATTCTTTTATTGGGGCACTTCCAGGTTGCGGAAGATGTTACCGTTGTATATTATTTACTTTTCCGCATTAGGTAGACCCAAGGCGGGGAGCACAAGTAACCGGGTTCTAGGGTCCAGTGGGAGACCATCTCGAGGAGTCGGGACCGGGTCTCCTAACCCTAGGATTGACAGTGTTACTTGCCGCTCTCGTAGGGGTCTAGGGATGTGGGTTTGGATATTCATCGCGACCGTGGAATCCATGTTTTCTACAGGCTCGTATTGAAAACACGGACGTCCTAGTATATCCAATATTTCATATATGTTCTTCTGCTGCAATGTTCTGTGATGAGATCATATTACTTCCTGAGACGAATGTTTATATTATATATATATATATATATGAGATATATGTTATATTGCAGATTTCGTTTCAACTGTGATGCTTGTGAAGCATAACAAAATGGGACTTCATTAATAAGATTAATGAAATAAAAGAAACCTAAGATGTTGTGGAATCGAATTTCTTAAAAACAGGTAGCTACAGTTCTTGCTTTGCATCGCGGTGTTCCTTGTAGAACATCCTGCACCTTATTCGATAAGGAAAGGACCGAGATCCCTTCACCGGGAGTGACTCCTTTAGCAATAACTTGCAGATGCTACAACTCTCGGTTTGTATTTTGATTGCTTCTATAGTTTCTGCTTTGCACAGTGATATATATGATATATCCCGCACCTCATTCGACGAGGAAAGGGCCGACGATCCCTTCACCGGGAGTGACCCCTTTAGCAAAACTAGAAAAGCCTCAAAAACACTCCATTTAAAATCACTCGATTCTACAACGATATCAAGTTCATTACGCTCAGGGTTTTCTGAAAAACCTGCGTAGCCCTCCGTCATTTCAGATAGATATTATTTAGTATTCGTGCTATGTTTGTTGACTTAGTTAAGGCATAGTGTACGGTAGCTAAGTAATGTTTATCTGCTAAAACATGAGATGTGATTGGATTAGGGTATTCGTACGGCCTTGTTGACTCAGCTAAGGGTCGTACGGGTGGGTTTAATTCAATCGGGAAATGTACGGGTTGAACTTGACTTGCGATTTATGGTTTGTTGACTTAGTTAAGGTCATAGATCGCTAGGGGCAAAATATTATTGGGAATTTCAAGAGTTGAAATTTACAATGAGATTGCATGCCTTCTATGAGATAGTTGGATCCCGATACCCGCTGCGAGTAAGAGTTACTCCTGGGAGAGTTTTACACATTACAATTAGCCGATCAAGTAGGTGTCTAGAAAGGTGTTAACGGGGTTATGCCTCTGGGAAAACGAGGTTTACTTAATTAGGTTCGTGCGAAAGCACGGGGGACCTCCCTCAAAGTACCGACACTGGCCTGGCTGAAAGATTGGCGAACTTGTAGCGTGTGATTAATCCCGGCTAGTCTTTCCTTTTAGGGTTTGAAGGAAGATTTGATTAAAACAGTGGGACACATCCTGATTAGATATATTAGATAACCAATCTAATCTTGCAAGAGCATACGCTGAGTGTTTTCTTCTCTCTCTCTCCAGGTAGCGACCATATCACGCCATAATCAAGATAATAAAACGGATATATTGACCGAACCCGCTTGTTATACTGAGCTGGGGAACGTTGGTCCCGCTCCAACTTATAATTGTTATAAGACAGAGCAGGAAATTAGGGAATACCAGATTTCCCGTGTCGCCCAAACGAAGAAAGTGCATGCTGATGCATCTTTTTCGGGTGTGTTCATTACAAAGAACTGTTTGTCAGTATTCTTTACGTCCTAGGTATAAGATACCAGATCACGATCCCGCATATGTAATCTGTTACATGGGCTACAGAAAGGTAGAGAACTGAGAACGGGTGATAAGTTTCATGAGACAGAAAATGGTGCAAGTGTTGCAGCCAAGTCTGTTGGTCACTATCACCCTGGATTACCAGAATACATTGATTCTGAACGAATGTTATTAGATACCGAACCTGATATACAAAATCATATTAGTCTCTTTATTAGTAAAGAAAGGATATAATTTTGTATTGTTGGATAATGTTTTGAACATTTCCTATATCAATAGTTGATCGGTTCAGGCACGTTATCTAAAAGCATTGACGTTCTAAATCAAACCACGGTTCTTAGTATATAGAACACACACAAGAGGAAGTGTTCAGAAATGAACGAATCCTTCTTGAGGTATTGTAGACTAGGTCATGTCAATGCGACCCGACTAGCTAAGTTACATTGAGATGCACATTTAAATCTGTTTGAATTTATATCTTGTGAAACTTGCCAGTCATGTCACAAAGATAAGATGACCATAGCTCTGTTTATTGGAAACAGAGAAAGAGTTAGTGAACTCTTGGGATTGATACATGATGATGTATGAAAGTCCCCTGTCTACACATGCCAAGACCGGTTTTTTGTACTTCATTACATTCTCTGATAATCTCTCAAGATTCAGACATATGTTTCTGTTGAAACACAAGTCAGAACCTTTTGAGATATTCACAGAATATGAGTTAGAAGTAGAGGACCAAAAAATACGGGTATAAGTATTATGTCCTTTGATGAGATCAAGGAGGAGAATACTTGAGCACGGAATTCCTGGACTATTCTAAAGGAGAATGAGATTCTCTCTCAGCATTACTCCTCCGTATACACCACAGCACGTCGGTGTATCGGGGCGGAGCAATAGCACCCTATGTGATATGGTGTGCTCTATGATGAGTACTACTGAATTTCTTATTTCCTTTTGGGAGTTATGCACTTGAGAAGCTGCATACCTATTGAATAGGGTTCAAATCAAATCTGTTGCCTACCACTTCATATGTGATATGGAAAGGGAAGAGCCCATATCTTAAGTTTGTTAAGATTTGGGGTTGTCCGGCCTATATCTAAAAGCAAAATCCGGACAAGCTCGAGGCAAGGTCTGTTATGTAGAACTGGAAATGTTCCAGCTATACAAACTACAGCCGATAATTTGGTAGAACCAAAGGATTCAATAGTTTCCAACGAACCTCAGCCTCTCCGCCGATCTAGTAGGGTTCCTCACCCACCTGAGAGATACTTTAGTTTCTCTATGACAGTGGGAGTGTGGATTGCATCATGAGATGATGACCCAACTAGTTTCGAGCTGGCCATCAGGAGTGGGACTCTGTAAGAATGGCTGGATGCTTAGCGATCTGAGATGGAATCCTTATACACCAACAAAGTATGGACTTTGGTTGCTTTATCTGAAGGGTTAAATCCCCATCAGGAGCAAGTATATCTTGAGAAGATTACTTGGTGTACATGGAAAAGTTGAGACTTTCAAAGCTATGCTTAAATCCATCCAGATCCTACTTGCCACGGCTACACATCATGACTACGATATCTGGCGGTTGGGTGTCATAACTGCTTTTCTAAATGATGTTTTAGAAAAGAGCGTCTATAAGTACACAGCCAGAGGGCTTCGTAGACAGTGGGAACAGCGGAAACGTGTGCAAGATGTTTTATATGATAAAACAGGCATCGCGGAGTTGGAACATCTGTTTTGATGTGGTAGTCCAAGAGTTTGACTTCATCAAAATGGTAGATGAACCTTGTATATACAAAAAGGCAGTAGAGAGTATGGTGGTGATCCTCGTAAAGTACGTGGATGACATACTCTTGATAGGGAAGGAGTTTCCTATGCTACGCTCGGTCAATCTCCGCTTATCATAACGATTCTCCATATAGGATCAAAGCGATACCTCCTAAATCCTGTGTTTTGGATCTATGAGATAATTCTAATTGGATGTTAGGATAATCATTAGTTGTAGTGAGATGGTATCAATCGATCCTGGGGAGAATCACTGGAAAGGTTCCAGGGTGATAAGGACGACTGAATGTCAGTCGCAGGCATTGTCTTTACCCTCAGTGGAGGGACGGTATGTTTGAAGAGTTCCAAGCTAGATACCGTGACATACTAGACGATTAAAGGCAAGATACATCGTTACCAAAGATGCTACCAAAGAGGCAGTCTGGATATATAAGTTCATGAGATGAACTTCGTTCCTACCATTGTGTGACAATGGAGTTATGGCTTGAGCAAAGGAACGCCCGTCCCATCCGAAATCCAGATATAATTCTTAGGCAGTATCACCTGATCATGGAGATGGTTGATCTTCAGGGAGATCGAGGTTAGGAGAGTAGACACAGAGAACAACAGCGCGGATCCACTCACGAAGGCCTTTTTCCCAGTAGAGACTTTTATGGGATGGTTGAGTATGAGATACTTCAACCGCAGCTAATTGTTGGGTATGTGATACCACAACAGATGGCCCTAGTGCAAGTGGGAGATTGTTAGTTATATGTATGCCCTAGAGGCCATTACAGTACATACGATGTATATTTTAGTGGATGTTTGGACATATATAGGGAGGACTTTCTTGCTCGACATGATAGTATGCTATCTGGTTATGTACTCTGATTGTCTCTATGTTACATGTTGATAAAGCCCTTAGGATATGTACTCGACTACTGGGACTATGATGAGATCATACTAGTGGGGCCACGGTAGTCGACGAGTACATCCTATAACTGTTCCTAGTCGAGGGTGTATCGAGATAGGGCATCGATACACCAGAGTAGACTAGCGTATACGCATCTTGACCCATATGATGGGCGATGGATGATCCCATATCCATCGGTGTTTGACATCAAGGATGGTGTACGGGTGCTCAGTGGAGACTGGGTACACTGGACGGACTCGCTGAGAACTCCCAGATGGTATTATACCTCACGTCAGATGGCAGTTCTCCGGTGACAGTGGTACAGAGTATTCTGTTGACCCGAGATCGTCATAGAGTCTTGTGTGATTCCCACTGTGCTTTGATTTCCATCATACCACGTCCAAGAGGGCGTGCAAAAAGGTGGCTTTTGGGTACAGTCCCGAATCACATGGAGGCAATGAGTGATAGGAGGGGATTCGTCTCTCCCGGTATAGGGAGTTGATGTTGTGCTGTGATCGATTGGCTATAACCGGAAATCCCTAGCCAGGGTTGCTGAGATTTACTGGTAAGTGTTATCAGTAGTTTCTCGAACTGTTATAGACCTCATATCGACACGACTTATCGAGCTACTGGGGTCTGACGTTTACCACCCCTAGGCGAGATATGCGACATATCAGACGACGAGACCGGACTGTACGGGAGTGTTACTGTTTGGATTCACAGGAGAATGTACAGGCTTGCTTGTTGATCTTCTGAGCGCTCAATACCTGGGTAGCTGTTACGTTTAGCTGACCGCTTGCAGCTTGTGGGTGTTTGATATGATCATCACCTACTGCCGGCGTATTGACGATTCTTTAGAGTCCTACACAGAGGTTTCTTGGCTCGGTCAAAACGGAGTAGGAGCACATATGTGATATGTGCGGGACCGAGGATAATACAATATGAGATACCGTATTCTATTCTCGCGATATTTGATATCAGCTGGGTCATCGGATCAAATGTTGATTCGATGAATCGGTACGGATAAATATTAGTCGGTTAAATGCGATATAGCCGGATTGTCGGATCAAGTGTTGATTCGATAATTTAATGTATAATAATATATATGATATATTAAATTACATTAACTAATATTATCTCACTAAAAGATTCTTTTTCTCACTCGGATAATACATTGATATATATGCGATATATGTTAATTGTATTATTTTATTTGGTTACAATAAATATTATATATGTGATATATAATATTGTAACATGATATGATAACTAATGCAACATGTTTAGTAAAGATTAATCATGATTAGGGTTTGATTTGGGTTAATGACTTCTAGTAGATTCTAGAAGGTTTTCTTTTTTGTTTTGGAAAAGATATTTTCAAGTGACTCATCTTTAACCTAACCCAAACCCTACACCCTTGGTTAAATCTCTACAATGGTTTGGTTAACCATGGTTGCATAATTCATCATTATCATCTTTGCATTATTCATCACAAAAGGATAATTCTAATATTGTTCATCTTCATCCTTCTTCTTCTTTGCTTACAAAGCTTTCTTGCTTTGATATTTGTGATGAAAATATGTGAGAAAAAGATAAATAAAGAGAGCAAAAATCCTACTTCATCATCCTCATCTTCCCTTGCCCTTTAGATGAGAGTGTTCACTCAATTTTAGTGGGTGTTAGCTTGTGTTAACAAAACTTCAAGGTAGATCATCTTTGTATCGAAGATCGGAAGCAAAACTGCACTTTTCTCTTCGTGGAACCTCTCGAGAGTCCGAAACCCGATGATCGCAGCGAAGGGACCACAACACGGAGCTTATGAAGTGAAGGACCGGATCTACAAAGGTTGTAATCCCTCTCACTTAGTGTTAAAGTGTTTAGCATGTTAGTTTTCGCCTAATCTCTAGTTTAAAGATCCGTATTCGGGTTGTTCGGCACGGCTAAAATTTTAATCGGGCATGGTTGATGCCTCGTAGAACCTTGTGCGCGTGTCTAGCAACCCTACAAATACTGACCCTTGTATACAATCCACGGGCGCGAATAAACATTTCCCTAACAAACTCCCATCCGTGACTAGGGATATGTTTACACGGTGAACATCCCTTGTAAGTCCTCTCGACTTATGAGGAGAAAGCACTCTTGTAAGATCCTTACGACTTATAAGAGACCATGCACTTAGGAATCCTCATGACTCCTAAAGAGAAAACGCACCTATGAGATCCTCACGACTTGTAGAGAGAAATACCTTTATGAGACCCTTACGGCTCATGAAGTCAAAAGCCTTAGTCGACAGGATCTTAACCCTGTCTACTAAGCCATCTTTGTTCGATATCGACAAAGGCAAATGATGATTCGCTCCTGGTAATATCCCAGTGGTAGCGATGCTGATGCCTAAAACGGTATCAAATTCCAAGTCCTTTTACGGCAAATGATGATTCGCTCCTGGCAATATTCCAGTCGCAGCGATGCTGATGTCAAGATTGGTATCAGATCCCAAATCCCCTACTCGCGAGAAAAATCAGCGAGCCAAAAAAAATGCATATGAAATAGCTGAAATGATGGGGCAACTTGCAAAAAAATCAGCAAGTAAAAATGTATGCATACAAAAACAGCCGAAATGATTGGGCAACTCGCAATAAAAAGCAGCGAGTAAAAAGAAAAATAGCCGAAATGATTGGGCACCGCGAAAAATAGCCGAAATGATTGGGCAATCGCGATTTTCGCGATATAAAAAACTGAAATGATAGAGCATCGCGGAAAGAATAAGAAAATGATGAAAGAATGAAACTTTTTGCCCTACGGGTGAGATCACATCGATCCCTGTATACAATCCAGGGGCACAAACAAAGAGGGAACCATACCTTCCCAACAGGCTCCATCAGAAAGCGAAGCCAAATCTCGACAGTTCATAGACAACCTAGAGACAACCTCGACATTTGTCGCAATATTGCAGACACAATGTCAACAAACGAAGCGAAGGAAGATCCCTAGCTTCAGGGCCTCGACGTCAATATCGACAACTCAAAGATCACCAACGACGTTTCTCCTCATTCCAACCAGATGCAGACGTGACGTCAACAACCGACCTCAGAGTCGCAACAAAACGGAGCCATGGCAAAGTCCCTAGTTCCAAATCTCAATGGCTACATCTACAGCCTGGAGACCAACAACGGTGTGCCTCCTCATTCAAGCAGGACACAGATGCTACACCATCAAACGGAGCCACGGCATAGTCCTTAGTTCCAAACCTCGACGGTTCACAGACAACCTAGAGACCATCTCAGCATTCGTCTCACTACAACAGATGCATTGTCAACAACGGCGTTCCTTTGCAGATGCAACGTCAACGAAAGACCTCACGATCGAAACAAAACAGAGTGATGGCAAAATTCCAACTCCACCTCAGCGTTCATCTCGTTACAGCAGATGCAATGTCAACAACGACGTTCCTTCTCAGTCCAGCAGGAAGCACATGGTCGAAACAAAGCGGAGCGACGGCAAAATCCCAGCTCCACCTCAACATTCGTCTCGTTACAGCAGACGCAATGCCAACAACGACGTTCCTTCGCAGTCCAGCAGGATGCAAACGCAACGTCAACAAAAGACCTCACGGTCGAAACAAAGTGGAGCGACGGCAAAATCCCAGCTCTACCCCAGCATTCGTCTCGATACGGCAGATGAGATGTCAACAACGGCGTTCCTTCACAGTCCAGCAGGATGCAGACGCAACGTCAACAAAAGACCTCACGGTCAAAACAAATCGGAGTAATGGCAAAATCCCAGCTACACCTTAGCATTCGTCTCGTTACAGCAGACGCAATGCCAACAACGGCGTTCCTTCGCAGTCCAGCAGGATGCAGATGCAACGTCAACAAAAGACCTCATGGTCAAAACAAATCGGAGTGATGGCAAAATCCCAACTCCACCTCAGCATTTGTCTCATTACAGCAGACGCAATGTCAACAACGGCGTTCCTTCGCAGTCCAGCAGGATGCAGACGCAATGTCAACAAAACAACTCACGGTCAAAACAAAGCGGAGTGATGGCAAAATCCCAGCACCACCTCGACGTTCGTCTCGATGCAGCAGACGCAACGCCAAAAGAAAACGAAGCGAAGGCCAAATTCCTAGATTTAGGGTCTTGACGGCAACTCAAATAAAACCTGAAAGACTATCGGAGATCATCCCACATCAGCATGGAGTGGTCACCACCTTGACATTCGTCTCGATACAGCAGACGAGATGTCACTAAAGCGTCCTTCCTCCAACAGGATTCGGACACGCCAAAGCAAACGAAGCGAAGGCCAAATTCCTAGCTTCAGGGTCTTGAAGGCAACTCATATAAAACCTGAAAGACTACCGGAGATCATCCCACATGGAGTGGTCACCACTACGACGTTTGTCTCGATACAGCAGACGGGATGTCACTACAGCGTCCTTCCTCCAACAGGATTCGGACACGCCAGACCAAACGAAGCAAAGGCCAAATTCCTAGCTTCAGGGTCTTGACGGTAACTCATATAAAACCTGAAAGACTACCGTAGATCATCCCACATGGAGTGGTCACCACCTCGACGTTCGTCTCGATACAGCAGATGAGATGTCACCACAGCGTTCTTCCTCCATCAGGATCCAGACGCGACAATCAAACAACGGAGCCACGGCAAAATCCCTAGTTCCAAACCTCGACGGTTCACCGGCAACCTAGAGACAACCGCGACATTCGTCCCGATACAGCAGACGCAATGCCGGCAAACGAAGCAAAGGCCAAATTCCTAGCTTCAGGGTCTTGACGGCAACTCATATAAAGCCTGAAAGACTATCGAAGATCATCCCACACCAGCGCGGAGTGGTTATGACTCATCGGGGCTCTCCAAAATGAGCCTAACCTCAAGTAAAAAGCGGCATGGCAAAATTCCTAACGCTTGCTCTTCTGACAGTCAAACTGCCTAGGAAGATTGCTTGAAGACGTCTTGTCCAGCCCCCGAAGGGATCAGAGACACGACAGTCGCAAGGCTACTCGAACAACAAGATTGGCTATCGAGGAATACATCAGCCAACGCGACGGTACGACGGACAAAACCCAAGTACCACAGACCCTAACGGACCTTTGTCGTAAAGAGCAGAGGTTAACTGTGACGTTAGGATATCCTTGCGAGAAATGCTCGATTCGTCTCGACTCGTAGGGAAAATCCTTAGGCAATGGGGATAAAAACCTGTTTCCTAAGCACTGGGGCCCTGCAAGTTGATCCAAAACGGACTCTTGCATACTATTCACGGACCACACTCTCCAAAGTCGAATCTTGACAAGGAGGGAAACAACCACTTACAAGTCCTCTCGACTTATAAGCGGGAAAATTCTCTTGTGAGATCCTTACGACTCTCAAGAGAAAACACACTTAGGAATCCTCACGACTCCTAGGGAGAAAATACACCTACGGGATCCTCTCGACTCGTAGAGAGAAAAGTCTTTATAAGACCCTCACGGCTCATAAAGTTGAAAAGTCTTAGGTGGCAGATCCTACCCCTGTCTCCTAAGCCATCGCAGCCCTGCAAAGAGGTCAAGATGGACCATCTATGAGCCACACTTGCCAAAGCTACATGCCACTGAAATAGAGAAGTTACTCATGAGCATATAAACTACTTCACGCCAGAGTAAGACATAAAGAGATAGAAGGGTGAGGCTCATGGAGTTAAGGGTTTGGAACTATATCTCTTAAGAGTCGAGATTTGAGTCAACAATAAATGACGACGCTTCTATCCGCTCGTTATCTTCTCAGATCAAGATTCTGAAAGTTATATACCAACCCGAAACTGGTCATACGCTATGCATTACTCTGCACTACTTCACCCACGTATATACTTACATGGGCAAAGTAGTGGGGGGCATTTGTTTCCGCCAAAAAATTCTGCGCAAAAGAGTCCAAGGTATCAAATGGCAGCGATACGCTTAAGAAAATGCGAACCAGTATCTTCCGGCATATTTTTTGATAAACTCCCGAAAGAGGAACTGTTAAATTCTGATGGTATCGAAAGCATCTCGAAAAACCCTTCGATTTGATATATTATGGGCTTCATAATTCATCCGGGATCAAAAGTTATGAGCAAATATGCTATGCACTGTTCCCTGATTAAAAAATCAGGAATTACCTCAATAGTATCACGTGCTCACACGTGATCAATGTTCACATGTTGACACGTGATAGTTAAAACATGAATAAAAAACAAACGGCTGAAGAAGGACCCAATTAGGGGTCACGTGCTCACACGTGACCAATGGTCACGTGTTGACACGTGATAGTTAAAACATGAATAAAAACAAACGACTGAAGAAGGACCCAATTGGGGGTCACGTGCTCACACGTGACCAATGGTCACGTGTTGACACGTGATGGATAAAACTGAAGCGTAAATAAACGCTGAGAAAAGAACTCAATTGGGGGTCACGTGCTCACACGTGACCAAGGGTCACTTGTCAGCACGTGACTGGCTTCGAAAGCCTTACAATTTAATAAAATTAAATTCTAAAAGCATCTTAATCTTTCCAAATGGAAAAGGATTATGGGGACCGTTGGATTAAAGATCCAAGGGTGATTAAAAATCACCAATTTATGGAAAAAATCTTAGACAAGGAAAGATTTCCCCTAAATCTCACCGAGAATAACAAATAGAATATCTTTGGATTTAAAATCCAACGGTGAATAAAATTCACTGAATGATCTAAAGGATCATATTAATTATGAAATCAATCAAATCTTTCAATGAAAGATTCACTGAACAAATTGATTCTTTTCTTTCTCCTATAAATAGGAGCCAAGAAGAAAAGAGAAGCGATCTACTTTTTTGAGAGAAAAACAGAGTGAGGAGAATTTAATTCTCAAGAGGGAAGAAAAGAAAGGAGAATTTAATTCTCAACAAAGAAACCCTAGGTGAGAAAAGAAAAGGAATCAAAACTTCAAACAGAGAATTTAATTCTCAAAATCCAAGAGTTTAACTCTTATACAAAAAAGAACTTAGTTCTTCTTCTGGTTGAAGATCTGCACAAAGCACATCTCCCCATAAGTTGAGAATTTAATTCTCATCGGGTCGAGATCCTGCCATGCAGATCCTAAACTTAGAAGGGGAATTGAGTTTTGAGAATTTAATTCTCCTAAAACAAAACTAGAGTTTAACCCTAATTAAAAATTAAATTCTTTTTCATATATGGGAATTTAATTCCTCTAAAAAGAAATCGGGGTTTAACCCTACTTAAGAATTTAATTCTTGCACAATAGGAATTTAATTTCTCCAAAAGTATAATTAGGGTTTAACCCTACAGAGAATTTAATTCTTAAAAAAAAGGAGACTTAAAAGATCTCCATGCATGCAAAGAATTAAGGTCACGTGGCCCCACGTGACCCCTGAAAAGATCCCCAAAAATGAGAAAGAAAAGTTTTGAGGCAATGCCTCACGTGCTCCCACGTGACCTCTAGAACAAAGAGAATAAAAGCAAAGGAAATGTTAGCTCTGGGCGCTCTCACGTGTTACCACGTGACCACTAATAAATGTCTTAGCAAATCAGTGCATGAATGCTTATCATGTGCCCGCACGTGATGGCCAGAAAGTCAAAAAGTGTCTAACACTTAATTGTAGAACGAAGAAAAGGGATCTGGTCCCACTTTTGGCGCGCACTCACGTGTCCACACGTGACCCCTCTTTCTTTAGTGTTTAACACTAATTTGGGGATTATATTTCCAGTGTTTAACACTGATTGTTTCTCGTGTTTAACACTAAATTGAAGATTATATTTCCAGTGTTTAACACTGATTGTCTTTTAGTGTTTAACACTAATTTGAGAGTTCTACCTCCAGTGTTTAACACTGTTGTTCTTTAGTGTTTAACACTACTTTTAGCTAAATTGGCTAGTTCTCCGGATGCAAAAGTCCCTCCTCCAAATGAATCTCAAAATTGAGGAAATCAAGGACAAAATGTTGTCAGAGCCCCCAAACCTCTGTTTAGCACCGCTAAATGATGAGGGGCTGAACCCAGACAAATGTCTAATGGTCCAAAGGGCCAATATTTCAAAATTAATTGGACTAGGCCCAAACCGACCATAAGTCCTCAAATCATCTTGAACTGAGCACATCTGCTCTTTCAACCAACTCATTGGTTCAAGGGTACATCTCTTCACTCCTTTGATATTTGTCGTTGTAATCTTTCAACGTCTTCAGAGAGATGATGGGTCCCGACAGCCATACATTTTATGGACCACTATGTCCTTAAACTGGTATTGGACCACTATGTCCTTAAACTGGCATTGGACCACCATGTCCCTAAACTGGCGATGGACCACCTTGTCCTTAAACTGGCAATGGACCACTATGTCCCTAAACTGGAACAATAGAGCCCAAATTCTCTTTTGTCAGATCTAAACGATCCCGTTAAGTTGATCTTAGTCTCAAATTAGACTAACGTATCCTTAACAAACGTTTAAGTTGATCTTAGCCTCAAATATGGCTAACGTGTCCTTAAACCAAAACCTTCAAACAGACTTTAGTCCCAAATTGGACTATAGATCTCCCAGCCAACTTTGGTTCAAGGGTACATCTCTGAACCCCTCTGATATCTGTCGTTGTAATCCTTCAACGTCGTCAGAGAGGTGATGGGTCCCGACGGCCATATGTTCAATGGACCATTATGTCCCTAAACTGGAACAATAGATCCCAAATGCTTTTTTATCGGATCTAAATGATCCCGTTAAGTTGATCTTAGTCTCAAATTAGACTAACGTATCCTTAACAAACGTTTAAGTTGATCTAAGCCTCAAATATGGCTAACGTGTCCTTAAACCAAAACCTTCAAACAGACTTTAGTCCCAAATTGGACTATAGATCTCCCAACCAACTTTGGTTCAAGGGTACATCTTTGAACTCCTCTGATATCTGTCATTGTAATCCTTCAACGTCATCAGAGAGGTGATGGGTCCCGACGGCCATATGTTCAATGGACCACTATGTCCCTAAACTGGAACAATAGAGCCCAAACGCTCTTTTGTCGGATCTAAACGATCCCGTTAAGTTGATCTTAGTCTCAAACTGGACTAACGTATCCTTAACAAACGTTTAAGTTGATCTTAACCTCAAATACGGCTAACGTATCCTTAGACCAAAACCCCAAACCCAAATCTAAGAAAATACGGATTTGGACTAATCCACGTCCTACGAGCGACGACATAAATTAGTCTCCATATACAATCCACGGGCAACCACAAACAAAATAAACACCCACGACACGAAGTGAAATTCTGGAGAAGGAGAAAGTTGTTACCGCTATGCGGTAGAATAATTAACTGCAGGGGCTTGCGCCTGCAGGGAAGAGCGTCCCCACAATCAAAAACTCCTCAAGCGAGTGGGAATCTGACGAAGTCTGCTACTTTGGCCGCATCCGTCTAAACCTCCGATACACTGTGCCATATATCAACTTGGCATCTTCGGAGAGGTGGACGGATAAAACCAAATAGCATCTGCCCCGAATCTCAGGCAAGACGTTTACCGCGTCTCCGCCGCGTCTTTCGGAGGGGAACTGCCCTTAAATCAACTTGGCATCTTCGGAGAGGTGGACGGATAGCACCAATTAGCATCTGCCACGAATCTCAGGCAAGACAGTCCGTCTTACGTGTTTTTCGGTGGGGAACACCCACCAAGCGTAAGCCTGTGCTAGCAGCGATGGGCACTCGCTCGCAGAAGAGGAAGAAGAAGTCTATCCTCTCTGTAGACGTTGTACTCGTCCAGGAGCTTCATGATCCTTATAGAGAGGGCCTGAGCGAATATGGGACCAACGAGGGTCTATTCATGGCGCTAGATGATACTGATCTGGAGGCTGCCATCGCAGCTTCCGAGAAACTCGCTAGCCACAAAGCAGGAATGATCACCCTTGCTGAGTCAGGTAATCTTAATTCTCATCTTTTTGCTATTATGTTTTTGTTGCCATATTTTGACTGATACCCCATCTCTAACAAACATTTGCACTGAAGAGGCTCTCGCGGCTTCTCTCAAGACTTTTGAGGAGGAGGAGAGGGCTCGCGCTTCACTGGGCGTTGGTATATCTCGACTCGTTGTGCCTTCATTCCCTTTTCTTATGGGTAATCTGACACCCTTTTTTTTTATCGCAGAGACTACCTCGACTCAGGTTATGCCCAGTACAGTGTCAATCCCGTAGGGTGATGTGGAGATGCTACCATGGCCAGCTATTGAAGTCCCGGCCTCCTCAGCATTGCCAAAGGAGTCTTTACTTAAACAAACGATGACGGACGCCATAACGGCTCCAGAGGTAGCTCCTGGGTGGATGATGACGTCCCGTTGACGGATGTCTTGAGAAGATCAGCTCTTACACCCCAGGCAGAAAGGAAGCGCAGAATGTGTGCAGCAAGGGAGCGTAACGCCGCCTTGGCCGCGGGTGCAGGCCCGAGTGCTTCTTCTCTTGCCCCTACTCCTTCAAAGGGTACTTTGGTCGCTTTGTCTACCGCTCACAGACAGGCAGCACGTGCGGCCCGGGAAGCAGTTGAAAGATCGACCCAAGGTAACGTAACATTGAGTTATTTTGTCAAAGTTTTAATTTTCAGATTCTCATATATCCTATCCTGCAGGGCCAAGTCTTGATGAGGAAGTGGTGGGTGAGATAGCGGCAACCACCGAGCCTGAGGTAGCCACCTTTTCTCAAGAATCTGGAACTGCCCCAATTGCCACTCTCTCACCTTGTGGTTCCTTGCCGTTGCCGGGTGCTGCAAGTGTCAAGACGATTCTCGTGGAGTCAGGAGATGAAGCTACGGGTGACGAAACCATTCCGATGGAGGAGGGTGAAGCAGTCGCTGCATCAAGTGACGCCCTTGTTGTAGGGTTGCTAGGCACACTCACAAGGTTCTACGAGGCATCAACCATGCCCGATTAAAAAAATAGCCGTGCCGAACAACCCGAAGCCGGATCTTTAAACTAGGGTTTAAGCGAAAACAAGCATGTTAAACATTTTAACACTAAGTGAGAGGGATTACAACCTTTGTAGATCTGGTCCTTCACTTCTAAAGCTCCGTGTTGAAGTCCCTTCGCTGCGATCATCGTGTTCCGGACTCTCGAGAGGTTCCACGAAGAGAAAGATGCATTCTTGCTTTCGATCTTCGATACAAAGATGATCTACCTTGAAGTTTCGTTAACACAAGCTAACACTCATATCATGAAGTGAACACCCTCATCTAAATGGCAAGGATAGATGAGGATGATGAAGTGGGATTATTGCTCTCATTTGTTTTCTTATTCTCACTCATATTCATCACTTTGGAAAAACCTAGAAAAGCTTTTCCATGAAAAGAAAGAAAAGAAGAAGATGAACATGATAAGAATCCTTTTGTGATGAATAATGCAAAGGAGATAATGATGAATTAATGCAACCATGGTTAACTAAACCTTTGTAGAGATTTAACTAGGGCTAGGGTTTGGGTTGGGTTAAGAATGAGTCATAACAAAATATCTTAACACAAAACAAAAAAAAACCTTCTAGAAGGTTCATGAATGCACTAACCCAAATCAAACCCTAATCTTGTTTAATCTCCACAAAACATGTTGCATTAGTTATCATATCATATTACAATATTATATATCACATATATAATATTTATCGTAACAAAATAAAATAATACAATTAACATATATCGCATATATATCAATGTATTACCCGAGTGAGAAAAAGAATCTTTTAGTGAGCTAATATTAGTTAATGTAATTTAATATATCATATATATTATTATACATTAAATTATCGAATCAACACTTGATCCGACAATCCGGCTATATCGCATATAACCGACTAATATTTATCCGTACCGATTCATCGAATCAACACTTGATCCGATGACCCGGCTGATATCAAATATCGCGAGAATAGAATACGGTATCTCATATCACATTATCCTCAGTCCCGCACATATCACATATGTGCCCCTACTCCGTTTTTCCTGAGCCAAGAAACCTCTGTGTAGGACTCTAAAGAATCGTCAATACGTCGGCAGTAGATGATGATCATATCAAACACCTGCAAGCTGCAAGCGGTCAGCTAAACGTAACAGCCACCCAGGTATTGAGCGCTCAGAAGATCAACAAGCAAGCCTATACATTCTCCTGTGAATCCAATCAGTAACACTCCCGTACAGTCCGGTCTCGTCGTCTGATATGTCGCATATCTCGCCTAGGGGTGGTAAACGTCAGACCACAGTAGCTTGATAAGTCGTGTCGATATGAGGTCTATAACAGTTCGAGAAACTACTGATAACACTTACCAGTAAATCTCAGCAACCCTGGCCAGGGATTTCCGGTTATAGCCAATCGAACACAGCACAACATCAACTCCCTATACCGGGAGAGACGAATCCCCTCCTATCGCTCATTGCCTCCATGTGATTCGGGACTGTACACAAAAGCCACCTTTTTGGACGCCCTCTTGGACGTGGTATGATGGAAATCAAAGCACAGTGGGAATCACACAAGACTCTATGACGATCTCGGGTCAACAGACTACTCTGTACCAGTGTCACCGGAGAAATGCCATCTGACGTGAGGTATAATACCATCTAGGAGTTCTCGGCGAGTCCGTCCAGTGTACCCAGTCACTACTGAGCACCCGTATACCATCCTTGATGTCAAACACCGATGGATATTGGATCATCCATCGCCTATCATATGGGTCAAGATGCGTATACGCTAGTCTACTCTGGTGCATCGATGCCCTGTCTCGATACACCCTCGACTAGGAACAGTTATAGGATGTACTCGTCGACTACCGTGGCCCCACTAGTATGATCTCATCATAGTCCCAGTAGTCGAGTACATATCCTAAGGGCTTTATCAACATGTAACATAGAGACAATCAGAGTACATGTTAAGATAAAGTACAACCAGATAGCATACTATCATGTCGAGCAAGAAAGTCCTCCCTATATATGTCCAAGCATCCACTACAATATACATCGTATGTACAGTAATGGCCTCTAGGGCATACATATAACTAACAATCTCCCACTTGCACTAGGGCCATCTGTTGTGGTATCACATACCCAACAATTAGCTGCGGTTGAAGTATCTCATACTCAACCATCCCATAAAAGTCTCTACTGGGAAAAAGACCTTCGTGAGTCGATCCGCGCTGTTGTCCTCTGTGTCTACTCTCCTAATCTCGATCTCCCTGGAGATTAACCATCTCCATGATCAGGTGATACTGCCTAAGAATTATATATGGATTTCTGATGGGACGGTAGTTCCTTGGCCAAAGCCACAACTCCATTGTCACACAATGGTAGGAACGAAGTTCATCTTATGAACTAAAATATATCCAGACTGTCTCTTTGGTAACATCATTAGTAATGATGTATCTTGCCTTTAATCGTCTAGTAAGTCACGGTATCTAGCTTGGAACTCTTCCAACATACCGTCCCTCCACTGAAAGTAAAGACAATGCCTGCGACTGGCATTCAGTCGTCCTTATCACCCTGGAACCTTTCTAGTGATTCTCCTCAGGATCTGTTGATACCATCTCACTACAACTAGTGAGTATCCTAGCATCCAATTAGATCTATCTCATAGATCCAAAACCCAGGATATAGGAGGTATCACCTTGATCCTATATGGAGAATCCTTGTGATAAGCGGAGATTGACCGAGCGTAGCATAGGAAACTCCTTCCCTATAAAGAGTATGTCATCCACGTACTCTATGAGGATCACCACCATACTCTCTACTACCTTTTTGTATATACAAGGTTCATCTACCATTTTGATGAAGTCAAACTCTTTGACTACCACATCAAAACAGATGTTCCAACTCCGCGATGCATGTTTTATCACATAAAATATCTTGCACACGTTTCCGCTGTTCCCACTGTCTACGAAGCCCTCTGGCTGTGTACTTATAGACGTTCTCTTCTAAAACATCATTTAGAAAAGCAGTCATGACACCCAACCACCAGATATCGTAGTCATGGTATGTAGCAGTGGCAAGTAGGATCTGGATGGACTTAAGCATAGCTTTGAAAGTCTCAACTTTTCCATGTACACCAAGTAATCTTCTCAAGATATACTTGCTCCTGATGGGGATTTAACCTTTCGGATAAAGCAACCAAAGTCCATACTTTGTTGGTGTATAAGGATTCCATCTCAGATCGATAAGCATCCAGCCATTCTTACAGAGTCGCACTCCTGATAACCAGCTCGAAACTAGTTGGGTCATCATCTCATGATGCAATCCTAGCTCCCAAAGTCATAGAGAAACGAAAGTATCTCTCAGGTGGGTGAGGAACCCTACTAGATCGGCGGAGAGGCTGAGGTTCGTTGGTTACTATTGAATCCTTTGGTTCTACCAAATCATCTACTGCAGTTTGTATAGCTGGAACCTTTCCAGTTCTACATAACAGAGCTTGCCTCGAGCTTGTCCGGATTTTGCTTTTAGACATAGGCCGGACAACCCCAAATCTTAACCAACTTAAGATATGGGCTCTTCCCTTTCCATATCACATATGAAGTGGTAGGCAACCGATTTGATTCGAACCCTATTCAATAGGTATGCAGCTTCTCAAGCGCATAACACCCAAATGGAAATAGGAAACTCAGTAGTACTCATCATAGAGCACACCATATCACATAGGGTGCTATTGCTCCGCCCCGATATACCATCGTGCTATGGTGTATACGAAGGAGTAATGCTGAGAGAGAATCTCATTCTCCTTTAGAATAGTCCAGGAATCTCCGTGCTTAAGTATTCTCCTCCTTGATCTCATCAAAGGACATAATACTTATACCCGTATGTGGTTCTCTACTTCTAACTTATATTCTGTGAATATCTCAAAAGATTTGGACTTATGTTTCAACAGGAACACAAATCTGAATCTTGAGAGATTATCAGAGAATGTAATGAAGTAAAAAGAACCGGTCCTGGCATGTGTAGACAGGGGACTTTCATACATCAGCATGTATCAATCCCAAGAGTTCACTAACTCTTTCTCTGTTTCCAATAAACAGAGCTGTGGTCATCTTATCTTTGTGACATGACTGGCAAGTTTCACAAGATGTAAATTCAAACTAATTTAAATATGCATCTTTATGTAACTTCAGCTAGTCGGGTCTTATTGATATGACCTAGTCTACAATGCCTCAAGAAGGATTCGTTCATTTCCGAACTCTTCCCTCTCGTGTGTGTTCTGTATACTAAGAACCGTAGTTTGATTTAGAACGTCAATGCTTTTAGATAACGTGTCTGAACCGATCAACTCTTGATATAGGAAATGTTCAAAACATTATCCAACAATACAAAATTTTATCCTTTCTATACTAATAAAGAGACTGATATGATGTTGTATATCAGGTTCGGTATCTAATAACATTCGTTCAGAATCAATGTATTCTGGTAATACAGGGTGATAGTGACCAACAGACTTGGCTGCAACACTTGCACCGTTTTCTATCTCATGAAACTTATCACCCGTTCTCAGTTCTCTACCTGTCTAAAGCCCATGTAACAGATTACATATGCGGGATCCTGATCCGGTATCTCATACCCAGGACGTAAAGGATACTGAGAAACAGTTCTATGTAATGAACACGCCCGAAGATGATGCATCAGCATGCACTTTCTTCGTTTGGGCGGCACGGGAAATCTGGTATTCCCCAATTTCCTGCTCTGTCTTATAACAATTATAAGTTGGAGCGGGACCAACGTTCCCCAGCTCAGTCTAACAAGCGGGTTCGGTCAATTCATCCGTTTTATTATCTTGATTAAGGCGTGATATGGTCGCTACCTGGAGAGAGAGAGAAGAAAACACTCAGCGTATGCTCTTGCAAGATTAGATTGGTTATCTAATATATCTAATCAGGATGTCTCCCACTGTTTTAGTCAAATCTTCCTTCAAACCCTAAAAGGAAGGACTAGCCGGGATTAATTACACGCTACAAGTTCGCCAATCTTTCAGCCAGGCCAGTGCCGGTACTTTGAGGGAGGTCCCCCGTGCTTTCGCACGAACCTAATTAAAGTAAACCTCGTTTTCCCAGGGGCGTAACCCTGTTGACACCTTTCTAGACACCAACTTGATCGGCTAATTGTAATGTGTAAAACTCTCCCAGGAGTAACTCTTACCCGCAGCGGGTATCGGGATTCAACTATCTCATAGAAGGTATGCAATCTCATTGCAAATTTCAACACTTGAAATTCCCAATAATATTTTACCCCTAGCGTCCTATGACCATGACGGAGGTCAACAAACCATAGGCTACTAGTCAAGTTCAACCCGTCATTTCCTGATTGAATTAAACCCACCCGCACGACCTTTGACGGAGGTCAACAAGGCCGCACGACTACCCTAATCTAATCTAATCTGCATCATATGCATAAGCAGATAAATACTAGTCAGCTACCGCACACTACGCCTTGACGGAGGTCAACAAACGTAGCACGAATACTAAGTAGGACTTATCTGAAATGACGGAGGGCTACGTCAGGTATTTATGAAAACCCTTTGCGTAATGAACTTGATATCGTTGTAGAATCGAGTGATTTTAAATGGAGTGTATTTTTAGGCTTTTCTAGTTTTACTAAAGGGGTCACTCCCGGTGAAGGGATCGCCGGCCCTTTCCTCATCGAATAAGGTGCAGGATATATCATATATACCACTATGCAAAGCAAGAAGTATAGAAGCAATCAAAAGACAAACCGAGTTTGTAGCATCTGCTAGTTTCACTAAAGAGGTCACTCCCGGTGAAGGGATCTCGGCTCTTTCCTTATCGAATAAGGTGCTGAATGTTCTATAAAGAACACCGCTATGCAAAGCAAGAACTAGAGCTACCAGTTTTTAAACAAGTTTCTACAACATCTTAGGTTTCTTTTAGTTTCATTAATCTCATTAATGAAGTCCTATTTTAATATGCTTCACAAGCATCACATTTGAAACGAAATCTGCAATATTAACATATATCTCATATATATACAATATAAACATTCATCTCAGGCAGTAATATGATCTCATCACATAACATTGCAGCAGAAGAAACATATATGAAATATTGGATATACTAGGACGTCCATGTTTTCAATACGAGCCTGTATAAAACACGGATTCCACGGTCGCGATGAATAGCCAAACCCACATCCCTAGACCCCTACGAGAGCGGAAAGCAACTATGCCAATTCTAGGGTTAGGAGACCCGGTCTCGACTCCTCGAGATGGTCTCCTACTGGACCCTAGAACCCGGTTACTTGTGCTCCCCTCCTTGGGTCTACCTAATGCGGAAAAGTAAATAATATACAACGGTGACATCATCCTCAGCCCGGAAGTGCCCCAATAAAAGAATATTACATTCAAAATAATTTTACATGAATGAAAAAGAAAAAACTCTCATCTCACATAAAACCCCGGCTATTCAAAACTCGACGATCCAATATAACATATCACAGCAACACATAATATCTCATATCATCAACGTAAGCAAGTATGCGTATCCCGATTGTCGTTGATGTATAGCAATGAAGCTGGCGATACTCCACATACTACGCTTACGGTCATAGAAAAGAAAGTGTAAAACTACAACAGTTGGAATCCGCAACCTCCTTAGACATCGCATGCCTAACCAAATTAATTCCTTAGACATCTCATGCCTAACAATTATAAACCCCGCATTTTAGTCTCATTATCGAAAACACTTTTCAATATCAAGTTGGGCAATTCAACAAGATTCCCGACATCCTGATCGAATGCTCATCGCAAACTTTAGTAGACGGCCGCACCCCCGGATACCGTCGACGAAGTGCACTAAGGCGGAACACCGCTGCCGCGAGCACCCGAACGGATGCTTTTGGCGACGGGGTTCTCCTACAGTCACTTGGTCGGGGCTTTGGGGCATGGCTGTCTATTAAGTTTACCCGGCGAGTATCCGCGTACGCTACGTGATTGCGACGGACTTTTGATCACATCAAAATCCCGTGGCAACCGATCAATTTAAGACTAAACTGCTAGATTTATAACATTCAAATTAGTTATCTCATAACTACCTGTGGATTCCAATTATTGTATCACATTCCAGATAAATAGACAATGTTAAACTTTCCGATCGAATAATCATACACCCAAGATTTCCCCAATATATCTCAACACTTGAAATCAGTTCAAAAACATCCATCGCATGCCACAGTACCAATGGTCCAGACAAGCCAACGCCTCACATGTGGCACGCCGTACTGCCACAAACCCTAAGGTTCAGAAGCAGTTCAAGACGGTCACATAATCGAGATAAGGTTTGTTGTCTTCTAGAGGGTCCACTGTGTTACTTGCATGACTTTACGAAAGTTTCAAACTCGAGAAAAAATCCAACTTTTGAAAAAATTTCCGACAGGGGAAAAAGTGAGTTATTGATATCCGTTCGAACTTTTTAACAGTTTCTAAAATTATCCGGACAAACTAAACAAAGTTAAATTATCCGATCGAATCAACGAGTCCCCAATACAACCCTAGAAAACTCAACACTTGAGTGGAAATAAAAAATTCCCAGAAAAAATTGCCAAGAAAGGACCTAAGAATAAATATATGAAATTCCACGGACTAAGTCCAAATTTTGGCCGCGGAACCGCCGCCAAACCCTTGGTTTGGCCGCGGTTCTACGGTCAAAAAATTGACTTAGTTGACCGTACTTCACAGTAATTCTTAGTTTTTCCTGCTTGTTTTTCTGAGCATTTTTAATTCAGACAAAATCAACTTTTTGAAAATTATCCAGAGAAGGGTAAACATCATGGTTCTCGGGTTCGATCGGAATTTAAACTTCGTCTAGACTTCTCCTAAAGCTCTAGCTTGGCTCTGATACCACTGTAGGGTTGGTAGGCACACTCACAAGGTTCTACGAGGCATCAACCATGCCAGATTAAAAAATTAGCCGTGCCGAACAACCCGAAGCCGGATCTTTAAACTAGGGTTTAGGCGAAAACAAGCATGTTAAACATTTTAACACTAAGTGAGAGGGATTACAACCTTTGTAGATCCGGTCCTTCACTTCTAAAGCTCCGTGTTGAAGTCCCTTCGCTGCGATCATCGTGTTCCGGACTCTCGAGAGGTTCCACGAAGAGAAAGATGCAGTCTTGCTTCCGATTTTCGATACAAAGATGATCTACCTTTAAGTTTCGTTAACACAAGCTAACACTCATATCATGAAGTGAACACCCTCATCTAAATGGCAAGGATAGATGAGGATGATGAAGTGGGATTATTGCTCTCATTTGTTTTCTTATTCTCACTCATATTCATCACTTTGGAAAAACCTAGAAAAGCTTTTCCATGAAAAGAAAGAAAAGAAGAAGATGAACAACATGATAAGAATCCTTTTGTGATGAATAATGCAAAGGAGATAATGATGAATTAATTCAACCATGGTTAACTAAACCTTTGTAGAGATTTAACTAGGCCTAGGGTTTGGGTTGGGTTAAGAATGAGTCATAACAAAATATCTTAACACAAAACAAAAAGAAACCTTCTAGAAGGTTCATGAATGCACTAACCCAAATCAAACCCTAATCTTGTTTAATCTCCACAAAACATGTTGCATTAGTTATCATATCATGTTACAATATTATATATCACATATATAATATTTATCGTAACAAAATAAAATAATACAATTAACATATATCGCATATATATCAATGTATTACCCGAGTGAGAAAAAGAATCTTTTAATGAGCTAATATTAGTTAATGTAATTTAATATATCATATATATTATTATACATTAAATTATCGAATCAACACTTGATCCGACAATCTGGCTATATCGCATATAACCGACTAATATTTATCTGTACCGATTCATCGAATTAACACTTGATCCGATGACCCGGCTTATATCAAATATCGCGAGAATAGAATACGGTATCTCATATCGCATTATCCTCGGTCCCGCACATATCACATATGTGCGCCTACTCCATTTTGCCTGAGCCAAGAAAACTCTGTGTAGGACTCTAAAGAATCGTCAATACGCCGGTAGTAGATGATGATCATATCAAACACCTACAAGCTGCAAGCGGTCAGCTAAACGTAACAGCCACCCAGGTATTAAGCGCTCAGAAGATCAACAAGAAAGCTTGTACATTCTCCTGTGAATCCAATCAGTAACACTCCCGTACAGTCCGGTCTCGTCGTCTGATATGTCGCAAATCTCGCCTAGGGGTGGTAAACGTCAGACCCCAGTAGCTTGATAAGTCGTGTCGATATGAGGTCTATAACAGTTTGAAAAACTACTGATAACACTTACCGGTAAATCTCAGCAACCCTGGCCAGGGATTTCCGGTTATAGCCAAACGAACACAGCACAACATCAACTCCTTATACCGGGAGAGACGAATCCCCTCCTATCACTCCTTGCCTCCATGTGATTCGGGACTGTACCCAAAAGCCACCTTTTTGCACGCCCTCTTGGACATGGTATGATGGAAATCAAAGCACAGTGGGAATCACACAAGACTCTATGACGATCTCGGGTCAACAGACTACTCTGTACCAGTGTCACCGGAGAACTGCCATCTGACGTGAGGTATAATACCATTTGGGAGTTCTCGGAGAGTCCGTCCAGTGTACCCAGTCACTACTGAGCACCCGTATACCATCCTTGATGTCAAACACCGATGGATATGGGATCATCCATCGCCTATCATATGGGTCAAGATGCGTATACGCCAGTCTACTCTGGTGCATCGATGCCCTGTCTCGATACACCCTCGACTAGGAACAGTTATAGGATGTACTCGTCGACTACCGTGGCCCCACTAGTATGATCTCATCGTAGTCCCAGTAGTCGAGTACATATCCTAAGGGCTTTATCAACATGTAACATAGAGACAATCAGAGTACATGTTAAGATAAAGTACAACCAGATAGCATACTATCATGTCGAGCAAGAAAGTCCTCCCTATATATGTCCAAGCATCCATAACAATATACATCGTATGTGCAGTGATGTCCTCTAGGGCATACATATAACTAACACTTGTCGCGGTTCCGACCGGCGACTCACCAGGTAGATTTTGGGTTATTGCTTTCTTTTTTATTCTGCAATTCCTTTCAATCTCTTCTGACAGTACTTCTCTTATTTCTGATGCAGGTATGGTGAGCGTTGAGGTCGTGCCACCCGAGGAAGCATCACCAGTTGTCGTTTTGGCGGTGGCCTCCCCATTGCCTTCTCTCGTATCCTCTCAAATGCTGGAAGGTACGGATTTGTGACTCATCGGTTTCATTGTAGGCAGTATACTGTATGTACTGACATTGCATTATTACATCCTTGCAGGAGTCCTTTTTTATCACCTGTATCATGTGCTGCACCCACATTTCTCCTTTCAGCCAGAGATTGCTTCATCTAGTGGCATTGGTGAGTACATCCTCTAGCTAATTTCTTCTCTTTTCTTTTACGGGCAGCCAAATCGTATCTAATTCTTCTTTGTTTTGATTGCAGCATTACGGATTGAAGGAGGAGACAAAAAAACAGTTGCACCACCGGTACTCCTGGCCTTGCCACCTGCTGCAGCCGGTATAGAAAACTCCATTGTTCATGAACCTCCTCTATTTCTTGAACCGTCACTTGACTGTGATTTGTTTTGCAGCGGTGATACCGACTTCACTCCGTTCGAATCTCGAGTCATAATGCCAGCAGGCCCCTTTTCTCGACGTTCATCTTCAAAAGGCGCTGTGAATAGTCTGCGCATGTTGAGCGATTACATCGAGGAGCTTGACGTGGGGGCTCGTACATTCGCTGCAGATTTTGCTGCGGAGGTTAATCCTATGCTGGCGACGCTCGTGAACTTTCATAGTGAGGGCATCGTTGAGTCTTGGGTTAACCACTGCAGGAAAATTGAGGACTGTCTGTATGAGCTCGGATTCGGACGTCCTGCTCCCGAGGTCCTGGCTGTGAACTCCTAGGAGGCTGCGTGGGTGGAGCAGAGCAATCCCTACTTCTGCCACCTTGAACAAGAAGTGGCTTTACAGCGTAAAGAATGCGAAGAGACTTCAAGTGAATCTTCCCGTCTGCACGCTCAAGTTGACGCAAATGCTGTACAGCTGAAAGCTATTTTTGAGGGCCTTCTACGATGTATTTCTGATGGCCTAACGCTGAAGCAGAAGCTTGACCTCATCGAGCGAGATGCACAGAGTCGTGGGCAGCTCAGCGGGTCGTCGAGGAGCAACTTTCATCTTACTTGCAGCAACGGGGTCAAGTTGAAGCGGAGTTGGCCGCGGCAGCTGACCGAGAAAAGGGGCTGAGGGGAGTGCGAGAGCAACTGATTGGCCTATTGAAAACGCTTCCCTTCCAATAGTTGTTCTTGTACCAATTTTTAAATTTTGAATAACATGTATCCATCTTTTATTCTTTCATATGATGTATTTTGTACCCAATTGAATTTATGAATAAAAGATACATTTCTTCCATACTATCTTATGTCATCTCTAGCTTTATTCTCTTTTCTTTGTTACCGGCATGAAACTTTAGTAAGCGTAGCCTGTAGTTGATAGAGAGCATTCCGTTTTGAATTTTTCGAGAGGTAGCGATAGCTTAGGAAGCAGGTTCAGATCTGCTGCCTAAGGCTTTTCAACTTCATGAGTCGTGAGGGTCTCATAAAGACTTTTCTCTCTACGAGTCGTGAGGATCTCGTAGGTGTATTTTCTCCTTAGGAATCGTGAGGATTCCTAAGTGCGTTTTCTCTTGGGAGTCGTAAGGATCTCAAAAGAGAGTTTTCTTCCTTACGGGTTGAGAGGTCCCGTAAGTGATTGATGAGGTTGACATTATCCGCATTTCACGGAGTCAGAAGTTGCTCTGGGCGTTTCCCACGGGGTCGAGATTGACTCTAGCCGTGTTCCATGGGACCGGGATTTGCTCTGGATGCTTCCTACGGGGTTAGGATTGACATAGCCGTATTCTGCAAGGAACATGATCCGCTCTAGACGCTTTCCACGTGGTCAGGATTGACATAGCCGTGTTCCGCTAAACCAGGATTTGCTCTGGATGCTTCCCACCGGGTCAGGATTGACATAGCCGTGTTACGCAAGGACCAGGTTCCGCTCTAGACGCTTCCCACGGGGTCAGGATTGACATAGCCGTGTTCCGCAAGGACCAGGTTCCGCTCTGGACGCTTCACACGGGGTCAGGATTGACATAGGCCGTGTTCTACTAGACCAGGATTTGCTCTGGATGGTTCCTACGGGGTCAGGATTGAAATAGCCGTATTCCACAAAGACCAGGTTCCGCTGTGTACGCTTCCTACGGGGTCAGGATTGGCATAGCCGTGTTTCGCAAGGACCAGGATCCGCTCTGGACGCTTCCCACGGGGTTAGGATTGACATAGGCCATGTTCTACTAGACCAGGATTTGCCCTGGATGCTTCCCACGGGGTCAGGATTGACATAGCCATGTTTCGCAAGGACTAGGTTTCGCTCTGGACGCTTCCCACGGGTCAGGATCGATATAGGCCGTGTTCCACTAGACTAGGATTTGCTCTGGATGCTTCCCACGGGGTCAAGATTGATATAGCCGTGTTCCGCAAGGACCACGTTGTTGGATATAGTGACCTCAGAGTCAATTATTGGATCGTAGGCACGTGATTGCAATGATTGAAGGAGGACCTATACCGGTAGGACAGTCTTACTCAAGATGATAGTATGCTATCTAGTTTATCATTATCATTGTGCACTGCTTTAGGTGACCTTACAGGTCGCTATTACACGTTGATAGAGCCCTTAGGATTCTTGCTTGACTGCCAGCAGTATGATGGCGATCATATACGTGGGAGCTGGGGTCTAAGCACATCCTTAAAGTGGTCCCTAGTCGTGGGAGTTTCGAGACTGGGCATCAATACTCCATTAGTAGACTAGTGTATACAGTTGAGACCCCGGCGAGGGGCGGTGGCTGGTCTCACAAGCCATTGGTGTCAGTTGGTTCACCTAAGATGTATACTGGTGCTCATTGTGTTATGAGTACACCGGACAGGACTCGCTGGGAACATGCTAGTTGGTATTATACCTGACGTCAGATAGCAGTTCCCTGGTGACATGTGTACAAGTTAGTTCATCGACCTGAGATCGTCATTTGTCTCGTGTGAGTTCCAACTGTGCTTTGATTACTACCCTACCACGGCTCAAAGGAGTCGTGCAAACAGGTTTTAGTTGGGTACAGTCCCGATCCACATGGAGGCAGTGAGCGGATCGGCAGGGGTTTCGTCTCTCCCGGTATTGGGGGTGAGATCGCACTGTGTCTAGGAGAGTCATTACACGAAGTCCTTGGCCAAGGCAGGAGATTTACTATTAGGTATTCCAGTAGTATCTCAGGGTGTTCTGGGCTACACTTCGACACGACTTGTACCGCTTTTGGGGGTTTGACTTTTACCAACCCCCTAGGCCCGCCATGCGATGCTCATAGACGAACGAACCGGACTGTACGGATATTGTCACTGACAGGCTCAGTAGGGTGTCAGGATGAGTTCGCTCATCGACCTCCCTTTTGGTCAATACCTGGTAGCCCGTTACGTACAGCTAGTACCACTGACGCGGTAGTGGTTAAATCCATAGCCAAAGTATTGACGAGTCTTTAGAGTCCCCCACAGACAGTTTCTCAAGTTTCGGGCGAAACGTTGTACAGGCCGTATGATATACGGCAGGGTCCGATCATAAACGTGCAGTAGTGCACGGATCATGATCGGACGGATCATACTAGTGTGCTTTGGTTTAAGCCGGATCCTAGTATTAGATTTGTTGGGTTACTTTAGTCTCATCGCATTCGCATTCAGTCGGAATGCGGATGCAGGTATGTATATACAGGTGAGGGGTATCCTTGTGATCCGTCACGAGCTTACTTTAGATGTTGTCGTATCTTTTTATTGTTGTAAACATTTGGGTTAATATTTACAAATGGAAATTATGAGCTAGAAATCATGATTAGGAGCATTAATTGTGACACATGCACAAGTGGTGACTCATGGTCTCTTTCTTTGTGCATGTGTCACATATTGTGATTGATTTGTGCTTGATATGATAAGAAGGGAGAGAAGGGGCTGCCATATGAGAGCTTGGTCTTGTATTTTTTTCTAACACTCTCTCATTTTATCATAAGAAACACATAAGAAAAAAGGGCTCTTCTTCTTCTTCTTGCTCTAGCTCATAACCTCCATTAATGGCATCATCTCTAACCTCCATCCATACACTCTCATGTGTTGAGAATAAATGGATGATTGAGACAAAATGATCACACACATTCTCTACTTCACCTTGGGCACGTCGGCTAGCAAACATCGTGCCCGAGTTGCTTCGGATGAAGTGGGAGCCCGTAAAAAGACTCGATGATGTGGTGCCCTTTCCGACGAGAAGACCAAAGCTCGGAGATGCCGCGAGGAGCTTTGGATGGTGGCCAAAGACCGAAGGAAACGGATCGATCGGTATAGCTTTTCTATCACTTCTCTAATTGCTAGTTTATAGGTTAATGGTTCGATCCGGGTTTTAAGCATATGATAGCGCCGGTTTCAAGTTTTGAAAAAGTTTTCGTTTCCTCATTTTGGCCTCGGACAGACGGCCGGGGAGCTACCGTAGACTTACATGGTATCAGAGCCACGCCATTAACCTTTACTAGATTGTTCTAACGTATTTAAAACATCGATCGGCCGAATTTTCCAAAACCGCTATTCCAATTTTACAGTTTCTGTCGAATTTTTTTGGTCGTCGAAAAATTATTTTGAGTATTGGAGAAAAACAGGCAGGCTTTTTTAAGAGATCTGAGAAAATTTGTTATGCTGATATCACTGTAGTGCCGTGGAACCGCGACCGTACCCACGTTTTGGCCGCGGTTCCGTCGACGTACTGTAGCAACACTTCACCAAATTTTCTGCAGTGGTCTCTGACTTGGAATTGGGGTTTCTAGTATTTTTAGTTTTGGCCGAGATTATTTTGAGTGCTGGATTTGTGGTTGGGTCCCACTTCGGGAAATTTTGTCGATCGAAAAATTTAAATATGTTAGTTTACAGTACTTACATTTTATCTGTGACCGTGAATGTCATTTGATCGGTAAATCTTGTCTAATTGCTATAGCTCTTTTAGACGGATTTTCGAACGTGGCATTCATGTTGATGTTCTGTGTTGTGCTGTGATGTTGCGGATTTGTCGTGGTGGATAGCCTAGTTGCAATGGTAGTACAGTTTGGTTATATTTGTACATTTGATATTGCGGGGCGAGCGTCCGACATGTGGACTGTCGTCACTTCCTGTTTGTATATTATTCTTTTGGGGCATGACCGGGCTGAGGTCGATGTACCCGTTGTATATTTTACTTTCTATACTAGGATTACCCTAAGGTGGGGCGCACGGATAGCCGGGTTCTAGAGGGCAACAGGCCCGCATCTCATGGCTTAGAGACGGAGGGGGCTTCACTCTAGAATTGGCGGGCTATTCGCCGCACTCGTAGGGAGTACAGGTTGACCCAAGGAGGGGTGCTCAAGTTACCGGATTCCGTGAAGTGCTGGGTGGTCCATTCACTTTGTTGAAGGGGGCTGCCTTGCTTCAGGTTTTGGCGGGTAACTTGCCGCGCCCGTAGGGGTCTAGGATCTCATCGCACAGGCTATCCACATGACCAGGGAAACGTCGGGTTTCAGTTGCGGCTCTATGAAACTCGGGGCTTCCAGATTATCTGTGTTGTTCTGTGATGCTTATTACATTTCTGTGATGTTGCATTTTATCACGCCTTGAGCGATTATTGTATATTCCTATATATATATACTAGTAGATGTTGTATATGTTTTACACACGCGCTAGTCCAGTCCCCGCTCTGTCGTTAGTTAAGTAACCTAACGGGTGATGACGGGACCCAGTAGCGAATGCGGATGGCATATACGTACATCATATTTTCGTTCTTTTGTGGTGTGATTAATTAATGGGACCGCATTGATTCGGATCAATGCAAGCTAAACAAACCTATTCTGATGTTGTTGGAACATTTTTCAAAAAGTTGTTATTGCAAGGACGTTTTCTTTTGTTTTGCACAGTGGTATTCAGTTGGAATATCCAACACCTTAGTCGACGAGGCAAGGGCCAAGATCCCTTCACCGGGAGTGACCCCTTGGACAGAAGTTTGCGTCAGGGTAATAACTTCACTATAGTCGATTACTTTTTGCTTTGCATCGTGGTATTCAGTTGGAATATCCTGCACCTCATTCTACGGGGAAAGAGCTGAGACCCCTTCACCGGGAGTGACCTCTTTAGCAAAGGTTTTCGCCACTATATTTTTATGAAAAGCTATCCAGTTCCTTCAACGATATCAAGTTCATTACGTTAAAGGTTTTTCGCCAAAAATCATTCGTAGCCCTCCGTCATTTCCCACAAGTGGTACTTAGTATTCGTGTTGCGTTTGTTGACTCCGTCAAGGCGTAGTGTACGGTAGCTAAGTGGTGCTTGTTTATAGCATGGATATGCGATTGGTTAGGACAGTTGTGCGGCCTTGTTGACTCCGTCAAGGGCACGTACGGGTGGGTTTAATGCAATCAAGATAATGACAGGTTGAACTTGACTAGGACTCTTTGATTTGTTGACTCCGTCAAGGTCACTTGGGTCCTAGTGGTAAAAACACACATCGAGAGTTTCTAAAGAAACTAAAACTTTCCAGGCATGCGCATATCTTCTGGAGTGTGATAACATGAGTGGATTCCATCACGTTATCATGCGATGATAGTTGGATCCCGATACCTACTGATGAGTTGGTTTACTCCTCGGGTGATCCCGACTAATTCTTCTTTCAGGTTTGGAGGAGAATTTGAGGTTACAGTGGGAGGTTTCCTGATTGGATAAAGTGGTAACCATTCTGATCTAGGTTAGAGTGCACGCAGAGTGTTTCTTTTCTCTCTCTCTCTTTGGCAGCGACCATGACCCGACCCTAGACTATGACTCGGTGACCAAGTTAACCGAACCTTCTTAAAATACTGGCTTTTGGATTGTCTGAGTTGCATACCTCATTGGCACTCCTACTTTTACCCTTTTCTCCAGAACACCCCGTATTACTATGAACATCCACTTCCATTGGATAAAACTATCGTATGGTTATATACGAACTCGAAGGAACTTTTTCCAGATTCGAGGATGGTTTCCGTTTCTGGAGAAAACGAATAGGACTATTCAGTTGTCTTTTCCTTTTACCTTATCTCAAGTTGCGAGTGCTCCTTGGAATAGGACGGTACACATGTTACGCTGATTGGATAGTCTTCATCAAAACCATAGGCAGGTGCCGAACGGTAGGGAATGAAGAAAACCATTTAGCCTAAAAGGTGTACAGAAGGTATTAAGTAAAGACAAATAAAGGGATTAGTAAGAGGGCAAAGTAAATTTAGACTGCTATTCACGACCAAACCAAGTATTTCTTCTCCAATCCTTCTTCACCTTTGTATTTCTCCAGAACACTCCGTATCACTACGAAGATCCACAGTGTAAGTCTACGTTAGCTCCCCGGCCGTCTACAGACACCAAATGCGGAACAAAAAACTTTTAACTGGCGCTATCGTATACTTTAACCCGGATCTGCCATTATTGCTAAACTAACAAACTGTAAAGAGTGTAGAAAGGTTATACCGAACGATCCGAGTCCTTCGTTCTTTAACCATCATCCCAAGCTCCGTTGCGGCTGCTCCGATCTCATCGATCTCCGATCTGCTCGTCCAGGTGGCACCACGTCTCTGATTCTTTAAACGGGCTCCCGCCTCTGACTTGAGGCAACTCGATCGTCAAGTTTGCCAAAAGAGACGACCAAGAATGATGTAGAGAAAGAGTAGATGACTTTGTCTCACTTCGTCCATGTCCGTGGACGATCGGTAAATGAAGTTGCCGTGGGAATCGGGTGATGGAATGAAATGAACTGTAAAATTCCATGCACCCTAAATACTATCATAATCTTTTCTACAAATCAAAACATCAAGTGAGTGGGGTGAATGAGGAGAGAGAGGGCCGGCCACTAAATAGCAAGGAGGGAGGTGAGTGTAGGAGCAAGTGGTGACCACAACCCAAAGCATATCATGAAGAAAAGATCTTAACCAAAACAAAAAGCATTAAGGTTAAAGCATGAGTCATAAAACCTAGTCACCATTTAATAAATGCAAAGATGAGTCATGAACCTAGTCACCATCCTAGTCATCACTTCTAGAAACTTCTAGAACACTGACTCACCTCATCCAAGAAAAGATAAACCCGTCTTTAACCGAATGTTAAAAGACGGCTGATAGAAAACTGGAAACTGGCAACTTCCAAAAGTGATCCTGAAACAACTTTCAGGATAACCCCGAAACTGTATAAATATACCCGCATTTGTATTACGACCGAATACAAATGCAACTGAGACAAAGATATTATACCTACTCAATATAATACTCGGATCCGGCTTAAACCAAAGCCGACCAGTATCATCTGCCCGAAAAATAACACGTGCGTAAACGCACGTGCATTTTCCGAACCCTGCCATAAAACCATACGGCCTCTACAACGTTTCGCCCGAACTTGGGAAACTGTCTGTGGGGGACTCTAATGACTCGTCAGTACCCTGGCAGTGGGTTTAACCACAAACCGTCAGCGGCACTAGCAATGCGTAACGGCTGCCCATGGACTGACCTCAAGGGAGGCTGATGAGCGAACTCATCCAGAAACCCTACTGAGCCTAACAGTGACAATGTATATACAGTCCGGTCCGTTCGTCTATGAGTATCGCATATCTGCCTAGGGGGCTAGTAACGTCAGACCCCCAAAAGCAGTATAAGTCGTGTCGGAGTGAAGCCCAATAACACCCTGAGATACTTCTGGAGTACCTACCAGTAAATCTCCTGCCACGGCCGTGGGCTTTGTGTAATGGCTCTCCTAGACACAGCACGATCTCGCCCCCAATACCGGGAGAGACGAATCCCCTGCCGATCCGCTCACGTGCCTCCATATGGCTCGGGACTGTACCCAAAAGCTACCTGTTTGCACGACTCCTTTGAGCCGTGGTAGGGTAGAAATCAAAGCACAGTGGGAACTCACACGAGACAAATGACGACCTCAGATCGATGAACTAACCTGTACACATGTCACCAGGGAACTGCTATCTGACGATAGATATAGTACTAACTAGCAGATTCCCGGCGAGTCCTGTCCGGTGTACTCATAACCCAATGAGCACCTGTATACATCTTAGGTGATCCAACTGACACCAGTGGCTTGTGAGACCGGCCACCGCCCCTCGTCGGGGTCTCGAATGTACACACTAGTCTACTCCGGAGTATCGATGCCCTTGTTCCCCTCCGAACGGACACGCGGGACGTGGGGGCCGTCTCGCCTGAAATTCGGGGCAGATGCCAATAGGTGCTATCCGTCCACCTCTCCGAGGATGCCAAGTTGATTCATGGCACCATGTCTCGAAGGTCTAGACGGATGCGTCCGATGTAGCAGACTTCGTCAGATTCCCCCTCGTTTGAGGGGTTTTTGATTGTGGGGACGCTCTTTCCTGCAGGCGCAAGCCCCTGCAGTTAATTACGCTACCGCATCGCGGTAACAACTTTCTCCTTCTCCAGATGGTCACTTCGTGTCGTGTGTTTTTGTTTTATGTTTTACTGCCCGTGGATCGTTTACGGAGACTGAGTTATGTCGTCGCCCGTAGGGCATGGACTGGTCCAAATCCGCATTATCTTAAATTTGGGTTTGGGGGTTCGGTTTGAGGATTCGTCAGCCATACTTGAGGCTAAGATCAACTCAAACGTTTGTTAAGGATACGTTAGTCTAACTTTGTGACTAAGATCAACTTAACGGGATCGTTTAGATCCTACAAAAGAGTGTTTGGACTCTAATGTTCCAGTTTAGGGACGTGGCGGTCCATCGCCTATGTGGCCGTCGGGACCCGTCACCTCTCTGACGACGTTGAAGGATTACAACGACAGATGTCAGAGGAGTTCAGAGATGTACCCTCGAGCCAGAGTTAATTAGGGGGATTCATAGTCCAGTCTGCTTGAAGGTTTAAGGACGCGTTAGCCATCTTTGAGGCTAAGATCAACTTAAACAGGACCGTTTAGATCCGACGAAAGAGCATATGGAGGCTCTATGGTTCTAGTTTGAGGACATTGCGGTCCATGGGTAGTTTAAGGACATTGCGGTCCATGGGTAGTTTAAGGACATTGCGGTCCATTGGTAGTTTTAAGACATCTCGGTCAAGGTTAAGGACGTCATAGTCCATGGGTTTAAGGACTCCACAGTCCGGTATGTGCTCTGGATGCTTCACACGGGTTCACTGCCGTGCTAGGCGAGGACCAGGCTCCGCTCTGGATGCTTCACACGGGTTCACTGCCGTGCTCTGCGAGGACCAGGATCCGCTCTGGACGTTTTCCGCGGGGTCAAAGAGTGACGTTATCCACGTTCCACGTAACCAGGAATTTTGTATTATGCATGGGTTTAAGGACCCCACAGTCCATATCATGAATGGTCTTCGGGACCCGTCACCTCTTTGAAGACATTGAGGGATTACAATGCCAAGTATCAAAGGAGTGAAGAGATGTACCCTAGAACCGGGGTGGATTAAATAGTCCTTGGCCTAATTTGGGTCAAGACTGATCAATTATGTTATGAGCCTATCGGCCCAGTTAATCACAAATTGAGGACTTATGGCCAGCTTGGGCTAAGTCCAGTCAGGAGAGGCTTTGCCTCTATCCCTTTAGCCAATTGGGCCTAAGCCTGGTGTTAAACACTTCAGAGCAATCAGCGTTGAATACTGGGAATGACATCTCGGTTGACAAGTTAGTGTTCAACATTGAGAGATAATTGGTGTTAAACACCAGCAATAAGGCTTTTTCAAATTAGTGTTAAACACTAAAGCAGATCAGTGTTGAACACTGCAAATAAGGCTTTTTCAAATTAGTGTTAAACACTAAGGCCCAACAGTGTTTTAACACTGGGCTTGAGAGTTTTTAATTTTAGTGTTAAACACTAAGGCAAGAAAAGTCACGTGGCAGCACGTGAGAGCGCCCTTCCTTCATTTGTTCTGTTGAAATTCTCATTTCCTTCAAAGCATCACGTGCCATCACGTGATGGGCATTCAAATGCCTGTGTATTAGAGTTTCTACCAAGGTCACGTGGCTCACGTGGGGTGCTGCCTCAAAGGGACTTCTGTAGCTCTTTTGAGAGGGTCACGTGGTGGCACGTGACCCTACCTCCATGTATGTTGTTTTAGAGGATCTGTTGATCTTTCTCAGGAATTACATTCCTCGGGCTGCAAATTTCCGAGGAATTAAATTCCTACTTCCTTTCGAAGACTTGAATTCTGGAATAGAGTTTAACTCTGAGTTTTCTGTAGGAATTAAATTCCTCATATATGTGAAGAACTGAATAGAGTTAAACCCTAACTAAACTTCCCGTCTTTAAAGAATTATGATTAAGGGAATTAAATTCCTGCTGTTTCAGCAGAACTATGTTCTCAATCAGGGTTAAACCCTGCTTCTTTTATTTTGAAGGAATTAAATTCCTATGATACAGGGTCGAGCCCTAATTTTATTTTAAAGGAATTAAATTCCTATAATTCTGTGAGAGTTAAATTCTCATGCTTGCATTCTTTCTCTATGTTTTGGACCTACATGGCAGGATCTCAACCCATTGAGAATTAAATTCTCAACCTAAAGGGGAGATGTGCACTTTGCAGATCCTCTGCCAGAGAGAGAAGAAATATATTCTTCTGTTTTACATGTTGAGAATTAAATTCTCTTTGTTTTCAAGAAGCCTTCCCTTTCTTACCTAGGGTTTTTTGCAGAAGATCCGAGTCTTTTCAAAGTATCAAAGCTCTCCTCCCTTTTTTTTCTTCTCTGCGCATGTCTCTCTTTTTTGTATCTCTTCCTTCCTATTTATAGGAGAAGCAGCCGAATAAATTAGTTTTGTGACGAATCTTCATTGAGAGATTTGATTTGCATCCTTCATTCGTTCTGGACCTTTGGATTATTAGGTGAATTTTATTCACCGTTGGATTTCAAATCCAGAGATTCTCCCTTTTTATTTTGGTTAGATTTAAGGGGGAAATCTTTCCAAACCCGAGATTTTCCATAAATAGATGACCTCTGAATCTTTAATTTGATTGGCTCCAGATAACCGCTTTCCTTTGGAAAGATCTGAATTTCTTTCAGAATTTAATTCTGTTGATAAAATGGGCTTTGAAAGCCGGTCACGTGTGACCACGTGACCCATGGTCACGTGTGAGCACGTGACCCCCCTTTGGAATGAGCTTTCTGCGCTGTGTCTTCTGATTGCTGCTTAAACGTCACGTGCTACCACGTGACCCCTGGTCACGTGTGAGCACGTGACCCTTGTTTGAACCCTCTGCCAGATAGCTTTTCCTTTTCTTCTTCGTAGTCAGGGAATCGAACTTGCCTTGATGACGTTTTTAGGTGTCACGTGCCAACACGTGACCGCTAGTCACGTGTAAGCACGTGACCCTCTTCTGAAGCTTTTCACAGAAGCTTTCCTGATTTTAAATCAGGAAACAAATGCCCCCACAGCGTTGTTCTCACGTGTCTGCACGTGAGTGCAACGCTGTCACCTCTTGCGACCGTTGGATTCATTTAGGGATTTGGGAGATGAAGCGTTTCCATTGTTTTCTATAAATACCGCTGTCTCTTCATAGGAGCCTTCACTTTGCTCATCTTCTTCCTCTGAGAATTTCCTCTTTGAGAATTTAATTCTCGTTTCCAGAGCTTAGTTCTCTGCCTTGAAACAATCTTCAGAGTTTAACTCTGTTCGAAGAGGATCCTTTTTCCTCAGGTAATGTTCTTGGACAACGATGGACCTCACATTTCTCTGAATTTTAAGTCCAAAACAAGGGTTTTTACCCTTTCTCCTTCATATTTTCCATAAGAACATGAAAACCGCTTAATCTTCGAACCGTAGATATTTTAGGGCTTAGATGATCTTCGGGGAAACAACGATGGCGTTTTGACTCCATGGAATTTAATTCCGTCCAAACTATTCCTGGGAATTTAATTCCCTTTTTCCTGATAAGGAATTTAATTCCTATGAAGAATTCAATTTCTTCACACAGAGGCTCCTTGGGGTCTCTTGGCCCGAGGCTGTTCTTCTGCCATTAATGCGATGGAGATTTTGTAATGATGCCTTTTCGTGGGAATTTAATTCCTTTGATTTTGTTGGGTTCACTGTAGAGCCCGAGACAGATCTCATTGGGGGGACGTGCATGGTTATCATTCTTTATTAAATGGGGATGTTCCCTTTGTTTTATTGTAACTGTTTGGTCTCATTATTAATGAGCCGTCATCCGGATTCTGTGGGGCCCATGTGTCTTGTAGCCAATGGTCCCGGGAAACTTTGCTGTTGCTTTCTCCAATTAGTCTTCATGTTCGTGCATGAACATATATCGCTAACTTTTCTTTTAACGGCCTCCCTTTATTGGATTTCAGGTGTGATGGCTTCTGCTCCACGCTTTCCTTTCTCTCGCTCAGAGGCGGCCTTTCCTCAGTCACCGTCTGATGAAGAGGCGATGGCAATGATTAGAGCCCATGACTCGAACTGCGCCAACCTTCTTCAATGGGGACCTTGGTACAGTCAGATTATTCAAGGTCGCAGGAGTTTTCTTTGCGCGGTGCCAACGGAGCCCACTTTCCCGTTTTTACCGATGGATCCTCCAAGGACAGCTTTTGCCGTGGAAATGCCCAACTGGACTCCAACGGGGAGGCTGGAGCCTTCGACGACCGGCATTCCGAACCATCCGATCCCGGCTGTAGACATCTTGGGACGGCGCATCTGCCAGGGCGAGGCCCACCCGTGGGGGCAGATTTATAAGATAGGGCTCACTCCCAGGCATCCTACGGGCTACCTTCTCTGGGCTCGCTACATTCTTTCTGCCCATCGGGCGCGATTGCAGAAAGTCGGGCTTTATCAGGCCGTATACGCGTCGCTGTTTCATTACAAGTCCCCGCATGCCTGGTGGGTCAAGGCGTTTCTAAACCAGTGGAATCTTCCCACTAATACTTTTCTTCTGGGAGATCGCGAGGTTTCGATTTCTTTGGCCGAGTTTTATGAAATTTCGGGGTTGCCGATAAGGGGTAACATGTACGAGGAGTTGCTGCCCCCTGACGAGTACATTTTTGAACCTGAGCCCGCCCCAGTCGACGGCTTATCCGCTGAGAACGCTGTTCGACACAAGCGTCCCAGTTTAATTAGGGCTCTAGGCATTTTTGATCGATTATTCACCGAGTCTGAGGAGCAAGGCGTTACTTTCAAGAGCTTCATTGCTCGTTTCATTCGCGAGGACGCCTTACCGAAGACAGCCCCGAAGTTTGCCGACATTGGGGACCCCTTTGGGTTTGGTCCGAAGAGGTTGCCGACCAACGAATCAGATCTTCCTCAGTATTACATCCCTATCATATCGCCGATCTCTTTTGAATCTATTGCTGTCCCAGGCATGGACGAGGAGACGTTCTTTGTGGGGTTTATTAGTGTTTGTGGGGTTTATTAGTGTTTGGCTAAGTTGGTTCGTTATCCCCATGCATCGCCGCTTCATGAGAGCCTCGGTCATATACCCGGCGCATCGTATTGCGGAGGGGACGCGGTTGGCTATTGGCATCCCGGCCCTGGCGCACCTCTATAATGGATTGGGCACTGCGGCTAATACCTCCACGCCTGGCGTGGACGTAGTGAACTTTTCGCTTCATTACTTCACGTCGTGGATTGAAATGCACGTGCTGGGGTCTTTTGCTATGCATCAGAGGCCTTCTTTTTACGACGCCTATACCTTCCCGCGACTTATGCGACTGGTGGGTGCTTCCGCTGCCGATCCAACTCAATTTGGGGCTATTAGGGTGCTGATTTCCCCTCACGCCACCGCCGGCGGGTTAGCTTTTAATGATCGGGTTCTGTCTTCTTCTTCGGGTCCTGTTCAGCAACTTTGGGACCAGTCAAAGGACAACGCACCTTCTCTGAAGCCCCGAGAGGCCACCTACTTGTATTCAATTAGACCGGGCTACCTGGTGTTTCGCCAGGATAGTGCAGCCCTTTTTATGCGGTACAATCCTCATCGATTTGCTCGGCAGCTCGGCTATGACCAGGACGTTTCTTTTGAGGCTTTTATGATTGCTCCAGTTCCTTCGCTCGACGCTGTTCGTGACGCAGCTCATCATTTCATGAGGCTGAACACCGGCTCCCATTTCATGGTCCCTGAAGCCGAGTACATCCCTCGATGTGTGGGTGCATTTACAGGCTGGTATCTTCATCGGGTCACCCCGATTATTGCTGAAGAAAGAAGGGTTCTTCTTGGTCATGACGCTCCTCCTCAGGTCTCGCGAGTTGAGTTGCGACCGAGGGTTCCAGTCCGCTTTCCTTTGAGGGAAATTGGCGCCGCCCTCATTCCGGGGGAGTCAGGGGTAGACCTCACTCCGACCGCTGGTATGCCCTTGGGTTCTCGATCGCGAGGTAGACGGGCTCCAGTGGTAGCACCTCTGCCGGTGGCGGCGCCGCCTCCCGCGGCGTCGACGACGTCGACGTCTTCCTTGGTTGCGGCACCGAGCGAGAGTAGCAGGGATGAGGGCGTTGAAGGCGATGTGGGCCAGCGTCGCCCTAAGGCTTCGCGAGGGAGGAAGCGGTCATCTTCAGCGGCCGGCTCTGGGTCTAAACGACGGAGGAAAGTGGCTACTACCCCGCTTGATTCTGTGGTGGAATCTGAGCCTATTCTTGAAGACGAACCCTTGGCCTTGCAAGGGTCAGATGCTGGGCTTCTCTTCCCGAGTTCGGCTGACGAGGAGGCTGCTCAACTGGTTGAGGCTTTACGGCGTTCGAAAGATCCATCCCATAATGCCAAGGTTCCGAAGAAGTCTTATCCCGCTGTAATTTTTTACGAAGACCCTTCGTGGATTCGGCGGCGATTTATCGGCCCTTTGGAGGAATGGGGGGAAAGGGCTTTGAAGCAGGTCGCTTCAGAAGATGCAGCTGATGCACTTTCTTTATGGACCGGTGGTCATGAGTCTACTTTTGAACCTCGGCGAGCTTATCTCCTTGAGAAGGAAAAGCGGATTGAAGAAGCCATGTTAAGGGCTTCCTTGCGTATAGGTACGCTGTGTTTCTTTTGTAGTCTTTTCGATTTTTTATGCTCGTGAGTATGTATCATCATTTTTATTTGAACCGTGCAGAATCTTCAACGCTGGGGGAGCTTCCTACTGGCCCTTTAAAGCTAAAGCCCGCCGAAATTCTCAATGAGGCCTTGCTAGGTGTGGAGGGGGCTGATGAGGCTGTTCCTCTCGTGATAGAACCTCCAGCGGCGGCTCTTGATCAGGGAGTGCTTGCCCCTTCGGGGGATGCTCTTATGGAGGCCGCCATCCTAATGACTCTTGCTGAAGGTGGCCCAGAGGTTGGAAGTGAGGTAGTCGGGGCTACTCTCCCTTTGTTAGAGCCTGAGGTTACGGCGGAGACCGTCGAGGCTGCTATCCCCCCGGCTCAGAATGGGAGGAGTGTCGAAGGTATCCTTCCGCGTTTTAATTTAGTAACCCCTTCATGGTCTGAAATCTTTTATCTTTCCCAGAATTACGCGGTTTGGCAGCCACGATCGCAGATCTATCGCCTCGCCAATCATTTCAGCGTCTATTGGAGATGGCAGCCCCGCAGGCGATTCCCCCTCAGCGTATTGTCCTTTCCTCCGGGCAAGGTTAGTGTCATTCGCCATTTTTTATCATAGCATTGTCACTATTTTGTGAAATGACGTTACTGTCTCTTATAGTTTTGGAAGCCGATGATGAGGTCGAGGTCGTTGAAGGGCCAGGGGAACCTTCAACTCCTTCGTGCATGACTGTCGGTGAGTGACATCTTATCAAAGTCCCGTTCATCCTGTGTTTAAAAGTTTTACTAACATCTGCCGAATCTAAACAGTCTTGCCAGTCTCCACGGCTTTGGAATCGCGCATTGTGATGCCGTCCGGCCCCTACGCTTTGCGGGCTTCAGAGCGCTTGGCCCAATTGAGCCTGGTCTCCTTATCTTCTTTTATCGAGGAGCTTCGTGCTGGTAGTGCAACCACGGCCGAAGCGTTCGCCGCTGAAGCTAACGGCTCCCTTCCTTTTCTCGCCACCTATCATAGTGAGGAGGTGGTGCGGGTCTGGGTGGAGTTCTGTAGGAGGGTGGAGGCTTGTTTGTATGCTCTCGAGTGTTCTCGCCTTTCCTCGGAGGCCGTGGCTGCAAAGGCGGAGTTACGAGGTCTGATAGCACGACATGCGGCCAACATGACGTCGTGCGAGAAGAGACTTGGCCGCAAGTTCTCAGAGAGGGAGCTAGCCTCCAAGGCGTTGAGCGAGCTTCAGACTAGCCTTACAGCTAAAGCCAACAAAGCGTATGACCTTTGGCGAGTTCTTCAGGAGTCCATCAAGGAGGTGGTAGCTCTTGATAAAGCCGCCATGTTTACTCGCGAGAGGGTTGAGGCTCACAAGGCCACTGAAAAAGAGCTTGAAGCTCGGCTCGCTTCATATCAGGCCCAACAAGCTCAGGCGGAGGCTCGCCTTCTGGAGATCTTGCGTCATGAAGCCGTGGCTCAGCAACAAAACGACGAGCTGCTGAAATTACTACACCGGCCACCGGCTTGAGGACTGTATCTTTTCTCCCCTTTTTGTACCTACTCATGGATAAGAGTATCTTCATTTTTGTTTCTTGAATTGTACCTTGTATCCTTTTTGGTTTATGAATAAAAGATACATTTTTTTTTCTCAATGGTGTGCCTCCTTTTTATTGAATGCATTTTGCGGATATTCTATCTTGATCTCCTTGCAGGACAGCGATGGCTCAGGATTCAGGGTTAAGATATGCTTCCTAAGACTTTTGCATTTTATGAGCCACGAGGGTCTCATAAAGAGTTTTTCTCCCAGCCGTGAGGACTTGTAAGTGCCGGATGCGGTTACCCTTGTCCGTGTTCTACGGAGTCAGGGGTTTCTCCAGATATTGTAGTTTAAAGACGTCGCGGTCAAGGTTAAGGACCTCATAGTCCGTGGATTTATGGACTCCACAGTCCGATGTTAGTTTTAAGACATCACGGTCAAGGTTAAGGACCTCATAGTCCGTGGATTTAAGGACTCCACAGTCCGATGTTAGTTTTAAGACATCACGGTCAAGGTTAAGGACCTCATAGTCCGTGGATTTAGGGACTCTACAGTCCGACGTTTGGTTGCAGGGACCCGTCACCTCTTTGAAGACGTTGAGGAATTACAACGCCAGGCATCAAAGGAGTGAATAGATGTACCCTTAAACCGAGGCAAAAATCTGTGAGGAATAGGGGTGGTTGGTCGTTAGTTTTAAGACATCGCGGTCGAGGTTAAGGACGTCATAGTCCGTGGATTTTAAGGACTCCACAGTCCGGTGTTTGCTCTGGATGCTTCACACGGTTCACTGCCGTGCTTAGCGAGGACCAGGCTCCGCTCTGGGCGTTTTCCGTGGGGTCAAAGAGTGACGTTATCCACGTTCCACGTAACCAGGAATTTTGCACTAGATGCTTCACACGGGTTCACTGCCGCGTTAGGCGAGGACTAGGCTCCGCTCTGGATGCTTCGCACGGGTTCACTGCCATGCTCTGCGAGGACCAGGATCCGCTCTGGACGTTTTCCACGGGGTCAAAGAGTGACGTTATCCGCTTTCCACGTAACCAGGAAGTTTGCACTAGATGCTTCACACGGGTTCACTGCCGCGTTAGGCGAGGACTAGGCTCCGCTCTGGATGCTTCGCACGGGTTCACTGCCATGCTCTGCGAGGACCAGGATCCGCTCTGGACGTTTTCCACGGGGTCAAAGAGTGACGTTATCCGCTTTCCACGTAACCAGGAAGTTTGCACTAGATGCTTCACACGGGTTCACTGCCGCGTTAGGCGAGGACTAGGCTCCGCTCTGGATGCTTCGCACGGGTTCAGTGCCATGCTCTGCGAGGACCAGGATCCGCTCTGGACGTTTTCCACGGGGTCAAAGAGTGACGTTATCCGCTTTCCACGTAACCAGGAAGTTTGCACTAGATGCTTCACACGGGTTCACTGCCGTGTTAGGCGAGGACTAGGCTCCGCTCTGGATGCTTCGCACGGGTTCACTGCCATGCTCTGCGAGGACCAGGATCCGCTCTGGACGTTTTCCACGGGGTCAAAGAGTGACGTTATCCGCTTTCCACGTAACCAGGAAGTTTGCACTAGATGCTTCACACGGGTTCACTGCCGCGTTAGGCGAGGACTAGGCTCCGCTCTGGATGCTTCACATGGGTTCACTGCCATGCTCTGCGAGGACCAGGATCCGCTCCGGACGTTTTCCACGGGGTCAAAGAGTGACGTTATCCGCTTTCCACGTAACCAGGAAGTTTGCACTAGATGCTTCACACGGGTTCACTGCCGCGTTAGGCGAGGACTAGGCTCCGCTCTGGATGCTTCGCACGGGTTCACTGCCATGCTCTGCGAGGACCAGGATCCGCTCTGGACGTTTTCCATGGGGTCAAAGAGTGACGTTATCCGCTTTCCACGTAACCAGGAAGTTTGCTGATTGTATCCGCATTTCACGGGATGGGGGTTGACTCTTGGCGATATGTGTCGCCGAGCCATGGAGCTTGGGGTTGCCGCTGTTCCGTTTCTCTTGATGTTGTGTCGTCGAGACAATGAAGCTAGGAATTTGGCCTTCGCCTCATTTGCTGGCATCGCGTCTGCTGTATCGAGACGAATGCCACGGTGGTGATCACTAAGTTATCTGTGAACCGCCGAGATTTTGCTTGCTTCTTTTTATTGCAAGTTGTCCCATCATTTCGGCTATTTTGTCATGCATGTGTGGCTTGCTAGCTTTTTTCGCGGCAAGCTCGGATTTTTTTTTTGGATACCGGTTTCGGCATCAGCACCGCTACAACTGGAATGTTTACCAGGAGCGAATCATCATTTGCCTCTGTCGACGTTTGAACAAAGGTGGCTTAGCAAACAGGGTTAAGGGTCCTGTCGACCAAGGCTTTTTGACTTCATGAGCCGTAAGGGTCTCACAAAGGTGTTTCTCCCTACAAGTCGTGAGGATCTTGCAGGTGTGTTTTCTCTTTAAGAATCGTGGGGATTCTTAAGTGCATGTTCTCTTGTAAGTCGTAAGGATCTTACAAAGAGGATTTTCCCCTTATAAGTCGAGAGGACTTGCAAGGGTTGTTCACCATATGGATATATCCCCAGTCACGGGTGGGACTTTGTTAGGGAAATGTTTATTCGCGCCAGTGGATTGTATACAAGGGTCAGTCCGAGCCGCTTGTAGGGCAATGTCGGAGGTTGTGGAGGATTTGCTTAAGAACAGGTTTAGGTTTCTGTAACTCAAGACTTTCAAGTCTTATGAGCCGTGAGGGTCTCATAAGAAAATTCTCCTTACGAGTCGTGAGGATCTCGTAAGTGTATTTTCTCCTTAGGAATCGTGAGGATCCCTAAGTGTGTTGCTCCTTTGTGAGTCGTAAGGATCTCACGCAGGTGATTTCTCCTTGCAAGGTCGAGAGGACCCTATAAGTGTCTTTAAACGAGGTTGCGCCTTTTCGGGTTTTCACAAACACTCGCCGGTAGTCCTGCTGTTTTTACTCACGGAGCCCTTTCGGGTTTTCATCCGTGCCCATTTTGCTTTATGGACATACCGTTTTTTTTTTTTTTTTTTTTATCTTGCCAGCCTAAGGATGCTGCGGCAGTAGTTTAGGGACGTTTCGGTCCGTCGCTAGTTTAAGGACGTTTCGGTCCGTCGCTAGTTTAAGGACGTTTCGGTCCGTTGTTAGTTTAAGGACGTTTCGGTCCGTCGCTAGTTTAAGGACGTTTCGGTCCGTTGTTAGTTTAAAGACGTTTCGGTCTGTTGATAGTTTAAGGACGTTTCGGTCCGTTCATAGTTTAAAGACGTTTCGGTCCCTTGTTAGTTTAAGGACATTTCGGTCCGTCGTTATGGGAGGGCCAGCTACTGCTTGTAAAGTCTGAGCCCAGGAAGATAGCGAGCGGACATAGTCGTCGTCATCTACCGTTGACCCAGGCTGTGGCTCACTAAGCATAGTATTTCTTCAAGAAGCGGCCATTTATTGGCCTGAAAGGCCTTTCACCGTGCATGTCCACGAGTAGATAGGCTCCACCCTGGTAAACCTGGTCTATGATGTACGGGCCTTCATAGTTTGGCTCGAATTTTCCCCGCTTGGCGCGATTGGGGATCATAGGTCTTTTGACTACCAGCACGAGTTCGCCTTGGCGGAATGCCCTTGGCCTGGTCAATCTTTCGTACGAGCGCGTCATCTTTGCTTTGTAGGCTTCTAGATGTTGTTGCGCTATGAGTCGGGTTTCGTCGAGGGCATCAAGCTCCTCAAGTCGAAGGTGAGCATTTTCTTCGTCGGTCAGTTCGTGGTGGATTGCCACTCGTAGAGAGGGTAACTCTATCTCGAGGGGGAGTACTGCTTCCGTCCCAAATACCAACGCGTATGGCGTTGTGTTCGTGGCCGTCTTGAATGTAGTTCGATAAGCCCAAAGGGCTTCTTGCAGCCTCTCGTGCCAGTCTCTCTTATTCCGGGAAACGGTCTTTTTTATGATCTTTGTCAGGGTCTTATTGAAGGCCTCGGCCAGACCGTTGGCTCGTGGGTTGTAAACTGAAGAATACCTCCAGTCTATATTGTGCTGCTGCGCGAAGCGGCTAATCTTATGGCTTCTGTAGGCTGGCCCGTTATCGGAGATAATCCGCCGTGGGGTTCCAAACCGATAGATGACGTGCGTTTTGAAGAAGTGGAGGATATTCTCCGTCTTCACTTCCCTCAATGGTATTGCTTCTGCCCATTTGGAGAAGTAATCAGTAGTCGCCAGGATAAAACGATGTCCCCGAGATGATGCCGGCTCAATGGGGCCGACTATGTCCGTTCCCCACATTTCGAATGGCCAGCTGGCCACCGTTGGGTGTAGTGGATTTGGGTGTTGGTGGATGAAGTCTCCATGAATCTGGCACGAGTGGCATTGCCTCGCGTATTCGAGGCAGTCCTGGATCATCGTGGGCCAGTAATAACCCATCCGTTTGATTTTTAACTTCATCTTTGGGCCTGCTTGATGAGAGCCGCAAAGCCCGTCGTGGACTTCCTGAACGACTTTTTCTGTTTCGTCAGGTCCCAAGCATCTCAGCCATAGAGAATCAAGCGATCTCTTGTATAGAGTATCGTTGACGAAAGCGAAAGATAGAGCTCGTTTCATGAGCTGATGTCTCGAGGACGCTTCTTTGGGTATGCGGCGGGACTTAAAGTAGTCTATGAAGACTTCCCTCCAGTCCTCGGCCTTCTCTTGGTCTTTTATTTGTAGGGTTGTCTGCTCAGTTGCTCCCTCTTTATATAGTTCCGGAGGTATTTCTGCGGGGGTGAGCACTCGACGGCTTTGTACCACGATTCTGACGTCATCGAGGTTCTCGTCAGCCAGTTCTTTAGCGAGTTTGGCCAACGCGTCCGCTTTGCTGTTTTCCGCGCGCGGTATGTTCTCCAAAGTATAGGAGGGAATTTGGGCCAACAGTTGTTGCACCTTTTCGCCGTATCTCACCAACTCCGGTTTGCACGTTTGGTAGTCACCATTTACTTGACTAACGACCAGCTGAGAATCCCCGTATATGAGGAGGTCTTCAATTCCCATGTCAATAGCGATTTCGAGGCCTGCTATCAGGGCTTCGTATTCGGCTTCATTGTTTGTTCTTGGTTCTGTTAAGGAGAAGGCGAAGCGCATTATCCCTCCTTGTGGAGTTGCAAAGATGAGGCCTATCCCCGATTTGATCATTGGGATACCTCGCTTCTGTTTCTTTATTGAGGATGCTCCGTCGAAATAGAGCTCCCATCGAGTGCTACCGGTGCCAATCGCATCGAATGCATGTTCGTCTGGCAAATCACAGCTCAGCGGGGAATCGGCCGGTATCGGGTGCTCAGCGAGGAAGTCGGCAATGGCCTGACCTTTCACTGCCTTGAGAGGTTGATACGTTTTCGAGAACTCCATCAGGAGCAGGGCCCACTTAGCGAGTCGTCCCGTCAATATGGCTTTCGACATCAAGTATTTAAGGGGATCCACCTTTGAAATAAGACGGACTTCATGTGCCAACGCATAGTGCCTGAGCTTTGTTATCGCGAAGATCAATGCCAAGCAATGTTTTTCAATGGGGGAGTAATTGCTTTCTGCCCCGAGTAGGACTCGACTTAAGTAGTAAAGTGCTCTCTCTTTCCCCTGATCGTTCTCTTGCGCCCATAGTGCGCCCAAGGAACCTTCGAGGGCGGTTGTATAAAGAATGGGGGGTTTTCCCTTGACCGGCGCGGCCAATACCGGTGGGTTCTGCAGGTACTGCTTGATCTCGTCTAGTGCACCTTGGCATTTTTGATCCCAGACGAATGGGGTTCCCTTCTTCATCAGATGACTGTAGGGGCGGCATTTGCCTGAAAGATTTGCGATAAATCGCCGGATGTATGCGAGCTTCCCTTGGAGAGACCGCAACTGTTTGAGGGTTCTTGGCGGAGGCATTTCCATGATCGCTTTAATCTTTGACGGATCTATCTCAATACCTCGATGTCGGATGACGAATCCCAGGAATTTTCCCGAGGAGACTCCAAACGCGCATTTGAGGGGATTCATCTTCAAATTATATTGCCGAAGGCGTTGAAATACAGTCTCTAGATGCTTTAAGTGATCTTCGTATGACATACTCTTTACTACAAGGTCATCGATATAGCACTCGACGATGTCATGTATGAGGTCGTCGAAGATCTTTGTCATGGCCCTTTGATAGGTAGCGCCGGCATTCTTTAGACCGAAGGGCATAACCCTGTAGCAAAATACACCCAAAGGGGTCCGGAAAGCGGTGTGCTTCTGGTCTTCGGGATGCATTTTTATCTGATTGTATCCTGAGGAACCGTCCATAAAGGAGAAAATCTCGTGAGTGGACGTGTTATCTATCATTAGCTCGGTTACCGGCACCGGGAAATCATCTTTTGGACAGGCTTTGTTGAGATCCCTGAAATCCACGCATATACGCACCGTCCCATTCTTCTTCATCACCGGGACGATATTGGCGATCCAATCGGGATATTGGACTTCTTGGATAAATCCAGAATCGATCAGTTTCTTGACTTCGGCGTTGATGCTCATCTCAAGCTCGAGTTGCATCCTTCTTGGCGCCTGCTTGACTGGCTTGATATCTGGGGATATTGCTAATTTATGCACAGCGACCTCCGGATCTAAACCTGGCATCTCGGAGTAGTTCCACGCGAAGCAATCTTTATGCCGTAGAAGCACGTTCTTTAACGCGGCCACCCTTTCTTCAGAGAGTAGCTCGCTGACAAATGTTGGTCGCGGGTCCTCTGCCGATCCCAACTCAATCTTTCTGAGGTTATCTGCGGTAGTATGTATACCGTCTTCCAGTTCTTTCGGAGCGGGCGGGAATTCTGAGATAACCTCATCATCGCTGTTCTCGAAGCACCGGGGAGGGTTGTCTATCGTAATCGTATAACAGGTGCGAATCCACTCCCGGGGCCGAGGCGGATCCGGCTCCGCTCTTGCGGCCTTGGGCTTGTGCTTTCGTGGCGGCGTTACCCTCCAGCTGTTGGATAAAGCGAATCTGCCCCGTCGGTACTGGTCCTCGACCCAGTTCTTGAAGGTGAAGCAGTCTTCGGTAGGATGTCCTGCGGCTCGGTGATAAGAGCAATAGCCCGAGCGAGAGGCCTTATTAGCTTGCTCAGGGTGTTTAGACTCCGGAAGCGCGATCATCCGATGTTTTAGGGCGAGCTTGAGTAACCTTTCCGTCTTGTCTCGGGGGAAGGAGTACGCTCGACTCATCTTTTCTATGAAGGGCGAATCCGAGCCGTGCAGTACTCGATCTCGTAACCCTCTAATCCTGCGTCGTTGTTGTCGGCTCTTCTTTCCGCTTCTCGACTTATTTCCGTCTCCGCATCGGGCCTTTCGCATGATGGGTTGACAAGGATGAGCATTCTTGCCTTTCGCAGCCTGTTGAAATAGACGTTGCGTCCTGGCCTTCTCGTAGATGGCCATTTCGTGGTTGGGGTCTTCCCGACCTTTCTGACCCACTTTCCTGATAGGCTTGTCCATTCGTTCTAGAAATGACGGACTTGGCGCCTCAATCGCGTGGTCTGGTTTTGATGAGGGGTTGGCATCTCCTGACAGGGCGTCCTCTTCTTCATCAAAGGTATATATAGCGTAGCTGTTATGAGCCCGTTCTCGTTTTCCGGTTCTCGCGTATCCAAGCCCGAGTGTCTCCATTTTCCCATTAGGTAATTTGCGTTGGGTTCCAGGGACATCCCAAATCCTGTTGTAGAACCGAGCCTGTTGAACAGTTTGTTTTAAGGGTACCCCTTGGCGCTTCAATAGCTTCTTTAATCCATTTGTATAGTATCTGGCCAGACGGATGGGCTGGAGTCTGTCGCATGTAGCATCTACGCCGTGCCAGATCTCTTTCTCTACTTTCGACTCTGAGGATCGATAGAATAGGATCATCTTCTCACCCTTTCGCCTGGGGGGGACGCAAAACGTTTGCAGCTCTTGCACACTGTGAGCTTGAAGCATGTCGAGGTCCTTGTAGTGTTCTCGCGGTACCATGGTGATTTGCAAGTTATGGTCATCGCCAGGAGGTGCTTGTATTGAAAGCCGATTGGAGAATACGGCATTGACCTCATCTTCCGAATCACTTCCGAAGACCAGTATGGGGGTGGGCGTCCTCCGGTTGTTGCGTTGAGATGGCCCCGTATAAACTATCTCTTCTTCTTCTTCGGTATCGCTTCCGAAAACAGGGATGGTGGCGGCGGCCTTGTTCTCCGAGTCGTGACACCTTTCTGTATCTTCAAAGTCTGGCAAAAAGTATTTCGCATCCTCGTATTTGCGGACTTCGTTCACGGAAAATGGGTTCAGCTCACCCGTTACAGTATACTCGAAACCATCTTTAAAGTACTTCATACACTGATGTTGTGTAGAAGGGACGATGTTGTACTCGTGTAACCAAGGACGGCCGAGCAAGGCATTGTAACAGGTCTTGGCATCAATGACATGGAATTTGATGTCTGTGACGAGAAGCCCGAAGCGTAACGTTAGTATCACAGATCCAAGAGTCCGTGACGATTGTGAATCGAAACCGGAGATAGTAATTTTGTCCCGAGCGAGATGCTGCACACTCATGCAGATTTCCTTCAACACCCGAACATTAAGGAGATTAACGGAGGATCCGTTATCCACCAGGATCTTGCCTATCTTGATGTCATGGCAGTACCCAGAGACATATAGGGGACGGTTATGGTCGCACGTCCCGAGAAGGAGGTCTTCATCACCGAAAGTGACGTCGGCCGTATGCACTTCTTCCAGTTCGTCCTTCATCTTTTCAGTGGCGAGAAAGGCTTGGAATTGCTCAGGTTCTTGTAATGCCTTAATTAGTGAGTCCCGCGCTTCTTTTGATAATAGGAGGGCGTCGAGAATGCTAAGCTGAGAAGGTAGCTTCCTTAGATGCGCGAGGATGTTATAGTCCGCTTTACTCCTCCTAGGAGGGTCTTTGGCAGCCAGTTCTTTCGCGACTTGGTCATCCAAAGTGATATCTTCAGTGACCTTTTCCTTTCCCTTATCTTTTCTGTTCGTAGGCCCGAGATTCTTTTCTGGGAGTGTGCGATTGCGCAGCTGAGTGTTTCCGCAGGCTTCTGATTCCTCATCCTTCCTTAGCGCGGATTCTTCAAAGAGAGGGCCCAGAGTTATTTCTTCGTCAGAGTCGATCCCAAAGATGAGAACTTGTGACCCCTCGGCATGAGCCATATAACAGTTGCCAGTAGTTCTGTTGAGCCTATCGACAGTGCTTCTTTGCTCCCTACGGCTCTTGCGTTTCATGCGCTTGAAATGTTGCCGACGAGCAACATATCCTTGCCACCATATCTTAAAGGCGTCGCACTCCTCTGTGGGGTGTGAGATTTTCCGATGATATGCGCAGTAATCGGGGTGCTTCTCCGCCCCATTGTGTGTGTTTCCTTCCGAGGGTGGTAGCTTCATTCCCATTGACATGGCTTTGGCGAACCTTTTCCTCGTCTTGAATATCTTCCTGTCCATCTCGGATGCCTTTCGCTCTGGCAGGGGTAGTTCAACTCCTTCGTTCAGTTGCCCGCATTTGGTTCCTCCTGATGCTGCCATCTCACGCTCCTGGTCTGCTTTACTTTTTAGACGAATCTAGTCTAGGAAGGCATTGATCATATCAGTTGTCAGCGTCGCACGCTTTGGTTCGGGCTCTGCCTCCGGCTTCTTAGTGTCAGGAGCTGTCTCGTCATCGGTAAGCGAGTGGGAGATTACGTTACAACTTGCCACATACTCTTCGGATTCATCCGATGAGCTCTCTTCATCATCTTCGTCTTGAAAGATGTGATCGAGGAATTCTCGGAGTGTGACAGGAGTTCGCGCCTTCTGATTATATTCTTCCAGCGCGTCGATTTGCTTCTGCAATTTCGTGCGCTCATCTCCAAGCCTCGCGGGCTTCTTGGATTTCTTCTTCTTTTTCTTCGAAGCTTTTGACGGCTGGGTGTGAGTATTTGGGCCCTTATCAGCAGTCTTCGTAGTTGCGCGGGGCCTCAACATCCCTTCAATAATTTGAGGTTCAAGAGGGTCCTTCCATTCAATTGCAGGGCACGCATGAAGGTCTCTCAGCATCCTTTTGGTCTTCGTTGATAGCACGACCTCCCATGGGATTTCTTCGATAAAGGAGCAGGTTGCCCCCGATGTGTCCGTCTTTTTAGGAGTATGTGGTTGTGGCGGTTTCACCTTCCACTTTTCGGACAGTACAAACTTCCCCTGGAGGTATTGATCTTCGATCCATCCTTTGAAGACGAAGCAATCTTCAATCGGATGGCTTACCGTCTGATGGTAAGGGCAATAGTTGGGGTTATTCACCTCGGTGGGTTGTGGCGGTCACCTTGGATTCGGGAGGTTAATAAGCCTGTTGCGTATTGCCAGCTCAAATAACCGTCTCGTCTTGTCTCGTGGGAACGAGTAGGGACGCTTCATCTTTTCATTATAATACCGGCGTCTTTCTTCCAGTTGATCTGCCGATTTCGGGGCGTCAGGTTGCTATTGGGCATTCGTGACAAAGGTTGCTCTTCCTTTACCGTTATCATTCCGAGGTTCCGACTTCGGGGGAGGTGGCCTATGACCCATCTGGTCCATCTGAGCCAACTTGTCGATTAAAGCCTGGAATGTGGTTGGCTTAAAGAACATCATAAACTGGGAGATAGTTGCGTGGGGGTCTAGGGTTCCCACGAACATACCCACTGCGGGTGCTTCCTCAATGCGTTGCTCGCATCTTGACCACAAATTCCGCCAGCGTATAGCGTACTGGACCCAGGTTTCGCCCTGTTTTACCCTGGCGTTAATAAGTGCAGTTATTGGAGTGCGTTCGCTGGCACTTGCAAATCGCTGAGTGAACAACAGCTCCATTTCAGCGAACGTTTTGATGGAATCGTTCGGGAGTTCTGAATACCATTCGAACGCTGTTTCTGATAAGCTGCCAACGAACTGACGGAGTAACAGTTTATCGTCACCGCCGGTGTTACCACAGAGGGCCCGGAACTGGGCGACGTGTTGATGAGGATTGCCGGTCCCCTTATACACATGGAATTTCGGTATCGTATAGCCTTGCGGGTATTTGATTTGATCGTACCAGCTTGGATACGGCCGCCCTGTTTTCACGACTTGACCAGCTGCCTCAGTCGCATGATGGACCCGGATTTGCTGGGCTATGTAGTCGGCTAAGTCAGCCTTAGAGATTGTCTCTTCCTTGGCCGTTGAGAGGGCTGGTGGTGGATTTGACGTTTCTCCTCGGTCATCTTCCAGAACGATTGGGGGATCTTCAATGGGTGGGTCCTGTTGGATCATCATTCCTATCATATCTTGGAAGAGAAGGCCCATGCGCTGTATATTAGCCGCTTGTTCAGCAGCCTCTTTGTCCTTTTTCTCCAATGTCCGGCGAAGGAACTCAGCGTCGGTTTCCTCCTCTCGGCGTGCGTCTGAGGATGTTTCCGGGCTTTCTTTTGGCCCGGTAAGTGCAGCCATAGCACTCATCATTTCCTGCAACTTTTGTTGTTGTTCTTGGGCTTTCGTCACGGATCGGGTCAGCGGTCGGTGGCCCGTAGAGGTGCGGCTCTCCTCCTTTCCAGAGACCATGTAAACAGTGTGCACCACCATGCCCCCAGACTTAGGGTGTCTGGGCTCATTGCTTTTAGCCGTCGTTGCATGTTGAGGGATCTTCTCTGGCTCCCTCCTTTTATGAGCCATGGAGGTTGAGGGGGCCATCGAGGTGGGCGTCCAGACAGCCTTTTGGGGTTTCGCCTGGTGACCAGCCTTCGGTTGGATTTTCAGCTTCTTATGCTGGCGGGAGAAGTTTGGATCGATGATTGAGTCTCGGGCCTGCCGCCAAACCTTATAGATTTTGGAAGACAGCCGTTGAGGAGATCGGGGCTGTTCTGATTCTATTTCCACAACCTTTTCTGATGAGGGAGGAGACCTCTTCAGCACTGCAGTAGAGGAATTCCTTCGCACCTTATTTAGCATTTCGAAGCTGTTCCCAGTTGGAACAGCAGCATTAACTTCTGCCACCGGGGCTGGTGGAGTCAATCCGGAGGGGGAGTTGCCCCCGGCTTTCCTTATTCGGCGCCAATGACGACGCCGAGCACGTCGAGCAGATGGCGTAGAGTCAGATATAAGAATGGTTTCGTCTTGCCCCCTGTGTGGGTGGGGGGTCGTTGTTGGTGTTAGCCTGTCAAAGACCGATGTCCTTTGTGCAACGGGAGCGGGAGCTGAAGCCGTTAATCTGGTAAAGACCGACTTTTTGGCAGGGGAAGCTGCCTTGGCGATTTCGGAGGCATGAGCGGCCGTTTTCTTAGGAGCAGCCTTCTCTGCGACGAATTTGCAGGATTTCTGGCCCAATCTAGAAAAGACTGAGGCGCTGACATCGGATGACTCGGTGAGAGGAGCCGTGGCAGGGGTGAGACGATTAAAGACCGACTTCTTGAGGGCTTCCTTTGTCAGCACTGGCGCCGTGAAGCTGGATGGTGGGAGTATAGTCCCAAAGAACAATCCGGTAGTGGCCTGAGTCACCTGGTCCGCCGGCATTGTGAACAACGAAGCAGCTTGGGGTCCATAGGCTATACCTCCCGGCGAGGCAAAGCGTTGGTCGCAATTGCAGCTTGAGCAGTTGGAGGATTTCGCGGAAGTAGCAGCCATCGATCCTTTGTTTTCTGCAATAGGCAAGGCGCCAATTCTTAGTATCTTGAAACCCAAGGGCAACTGTTAGCGAACCGCGATTGGTTCGCGAATCACGACACACGAAGTGTGGAGTGGAAAGAGGAAAAGGTCCCACCGGGCGTGCCAGAATCTGTTCCACTCCGAACGGACACGCGGGACGTGGGGGCCGTCTCGCCTGAAATTCGGGGCAGATGCCAATAGGTGCTATCCGTCCACCTCTCCGAGGATGCCAAGTTGATTCATGGCACCATGTCTCGAAGGTCTAGACGGATGCGTCCGATGTAGCAGACTTCGTCAGATTCCCCCTCGTTTGAGGGGTTTTTGATTGTGGGGACGCTCTTCCCTGCAGGCGCAAGCCCCTGCAGTTAATTACGCTACCGCATCGCGGTAACAACTTTCTCCTTCTCCAGATGGTCACTTCGTGTCGTGTGTTTTTGTTTTATGTTTTACTGCCCGTGGATCGTTTACGGAGACTGAGTTATGTCGTCGCCCGTAGGGCATGGACTGGTCCAAATCCGCATTATCTTAAATTTGGGTTTGGGGGTTCGGTTTGAGGATTCGTCAGCCATACTTGAGGCTAAGATCAACTCAAACGTTTGTTAAGGATACGTTAGTCTAACTTTATGACTAAGATCAACTTAACGGGATCGTTTAGATCCTACAAAAGAGTGTTTGGACTCTAATGTTCCAGTATAGGGACGTGGCGGTCCATCGCCTATGTGGCCGTCGGGACCCTTCACCTCTCTGACGACGTTGAAGGATTACAACGACGGATGTCAGAGGATTTCAGAGATGTACCCTCGAGCCAGAGTTAATTAGGGGGATTCATAGTCCAGTCTGCTTGAAGGTTTAAGGACGCGTTAGCCATCTTTGAGGCTAAGATCAACTTAAACAGGACCGTTTAGATCCGACGAAAGAGCATATGGAGGCTTTATGGTTCTAGTTTGAGGACATTGCGGTCCATGGGTAGTTTAAGGACATTGCGGTCCATGGGTAGTTTAAGGACATTGCGGTCCATTGGTAGTTTTAAGACATCTCGGTCAAGGTTAAGGACGTCATAGTCCATGGGTTTAAGGACTCCACAGTCCGGTATGTGCTCTGGATGCTTCACACGGGTTCACTGCCGTGCTAGGCGAGGACCAGGCTCCGCTCTGGATGCTTCACACGGGTTCACTGCCGTGCTCTGCGAGGACCAGGATCCGCTCTGGACGTTTTCCGCGGGGTCAAAGAGTGACGTTATCCACGTTCCACGTAACCAGGAATTTTGTATTATGCATGGGTTTAAGGACCCCACAGTCCATATCATGAATGGTCTTCGGGACCCGTCACCTCTTTGAAGACATTGAGGGATTACAATGCCAAGTATCAAAGGAGTGAAGAGATGTACCCTAGAACCGGGGTGGATTAAATAGTCCTTGGCCCAATTTGGGTCAAGACTGATCAATTATGTTATGAGCCTATCGGCCCAGTTAATCACAAATTGAGGACTTATGGCCAGCTTGGGCTAAGTCCAGTCAGGAGAGGCTTTGCCTCTATCCCTTTAGCCAATTGGGCCTAAGCCTGGTGTTAAACACTTCAGAGCAATCAGCGTTGAATACTGGGAATGACATCTCGGTTGACAAGTTAGTGTTCAACATTGAGAGATAATTGGTGTTAAACACCAGCAATAAGGCTTTTTCAAATTAGTGTTAAACACTAAAGCAGATCAGTGTTGAACACTGCAAATAAGGCTTTTTCAAATTAGTGTTAAACACTAAGGCCCAACAGTGTTTTAACACTGGGCTTGAGAGTTTTTAATTTTAGTGTTAAACACTAAGGCAAGAAGAGTCACGTGGCAGCACGTGAGAGCGCCCTTCCTTCATTTGTTCTGTTGAAATTCTCATTTCCTTCAAAGCATCATGTGCCATCACGTGATGGGCATTCAAATGCCTGTGTATTAGAGTTTCTACCAAGGTCACGTGGCTCACGTGGGGTGCTGCCTCAAAGGGACTTCTGTAGCTCTTTTGAGAGGGTCACGTGGTGGCACGTGACCCTACCTCCATGTATGTTGTTTTAGAGGATCTGTTGATCTTTCTCAGGAATTACATTCCTCGGGCTGCAAATTTCCGAGGAATTATATTCCTACTTCCTTTCGAAGACTTGTATTCTGGAATAGAGTTTAACTCTGAGTTTTCTGTAAGAATTAAATTCCTCATATATGTGAAGAACTGAATAGAGTTAAACCCTAACTAAACTTCCCGTCTTTAAAGAATTATGATTAAGGGAATTAAATTCCTGCTGTTTCAGCAGAACTATGTTCTCAATCAGGGTTAAACCCTGCTTCTTTTATTTTGAAGGAATTAAATTCCTATGATACAGGGTCGAGCCCTAATTTTATTTTAAAGGAATTAAATTCCTATAATTCTGTGAGAGTTAAATTCTCATGCTTGCATTCTTTCTCTATGTTTTGGACCTACATGGCAGGATCTCAACCCATTGAGAATTAAATTCTCAACCTAAAGGGGAGATGTGCACTTTGCAGATCCTCTGCCAGAGAGAGAAGAAATATATTCTTCTGTTTTACATGTTGAGAATTAAATTCTCTTTGTTTTCAAGAAGCCTTCCCTTTCTTACCTAGGGTTTTTTGCAGAAGATCCGAGTCTTTTCAAAGTATCAAAGCTCTCCTCCCTTTTTTTTCTTCTCTGCGCATGTCTCTCTTTTTTGTATCTCTTCCTTCCTATTTATAGGAGAAGCAGCCGAATAAATTAGTTTTGTGACGAATCTTCATTGAGAGATTTGATTTGCATCCTTCATTCGTTCTGGACCTTTGGATTATTAGGTGAATTTTATTCACCGTTGGATTTCAAATCCAGAGATTCTCCCTTTTTATTTTGGTTAGATTTAAGGGGGAAATCTTTCCAAACCCGAGATTTTCCATAAATAGATGACCTCTGAATCTTTAATTTGATTGGCTCCAGATAACCGCTTTCCTTTGGAAAGATCTGAATTTCTTTCAGAATTTAATTCTGTTGATAAAATGGGCTTTGAAAGCCGGTCACGTGTGACCACGTGACCCATGGTCACGTGTGAGCACGTGACCCCCCTTTGGAATGAGCTTTCTGCGCTGTGTCTTCTGATTGCTGCTTAAACGTCACGTGCTACCACGTGACCCCTGGTCACGTGTGAGCACGTGACCCTTGTTTGAACTCTCTTTCCTTGGTTGTTCTGAAAACGCGTTTGCTGCCTTGAACGTCACGTGCCAACACGTGACCCTGGTCACGTGGGAGCACGTGACTTCTTCTGAAGCCTTTTCTTTGACTTGGTCAGTTAACCGACGTGCCTTTGACGCTTGCATTTCAACGTCACGTGTCGCCACGTGACCCTGATCACGTGGGAGCACGTGACTCTCCTTGAAGCTTTTCCTTTTCTTCTTCGTAGTCAGGGAATCGAACTTGCCTTGATGACGTTTTTAGGTGTCACGTGCCAACACGTGACCGCTAGTCACGTGTAAGCATGTGACCCTCTTCTGAAGCTTTTCACAGAAGCTTTCCTGATTTTAAATTTGGAAACAGCCCTGTCTCGAAACTCCCACGACTAGGGACCACAATTAAGGATATGCGTATAAACCACCCAACTCTCACGTATATGATCGCCATCATACTGTTGGTGGTAAAGCAAGATCCTAAGGGCTCTATCAAAGTGTAACATGTAATCAGTCACCTGAACATGTACACGACTGATAAAGGCAAACCAGATAGCATACTATCATCTCGAGTAAGACTGTCCTACCGGTATAGGTCCTCCGCAATCATTGCAATCACGTACCTGGTATCCAATAATTGACTATGAGGGCACTATCCCCAACAATCTCCCACTTGCACTCAAGGCTAATTATTGCAATGTCGACTACTCACAGCCCGTGTGAAACCGAACATCCAACTCCTCTACTAATCAGTTTCACAAAGCCCGTTTGTAAAACTATTGTGTTCGAGAAATAGCCTTAGTGAGTGGATCCGCCTAGAAGTTTCTTTCTATATCTCTCTTAATCTCAAGTTCGCGGAGAAAGCCATCTCCCGAATCGAGTAATATCAGTCTTAGAATATGTCTGGATATCTGATGGGACCTAGTTCATAAATGAACTCCAAATACAAACTTCTTAGAATGTATCGATCACTGAACCTAATCAGTGTCCGGCACCATGCCACCCTCAGTATCCTCTTGGACCACCTGTCCATAATACTGTCCCTCATCAGAGGGAAAAACTATAACTCTGACAATCACTCTGTCAACCATGTCACCTTTGAAGCCTGGAATGATAATCGTCTCCCGAAGGAGGCTGCCGTTATCAAATCCGTAGAACATGTACTTATGTTCTAAAACCGCTTCCTTATGTTTCTCTAGGATTGGATTAATACAAACTTATTGCATCTAGTGCAAAAACAACATCTGGTGTGGTACTTGACATCTCACGATTGACTCAATTGCCTAAGCAAGTGATCTGTCAATCATGCACATCCCTCTCCCCTTTAGTCTATACGACACCTTTAGAGAGGGTGACTCCATCACCTGCAGGTACACCACCATGCTAGGAGTCAACTATTCTAAAAACCATTAGAATATCTGTCAAAGTACCCACATTTGGAAACTACCCAAATCCAGATCTAAAACCATAGATCTAGAAACCAGAATGTCAAATATTATATCCATATCATGTCTGGAGAAACAACTGTGTGACTACCACAGTACAACCGATCGTAGTATAGGAATTTTACTTCCCACTTTGTGTATGTCATCCAGATACCATGACATCACACCCTACTACCTTCTTAACAGATCCATCCCCTATTCTGATGAAGTCAAACCTATGACTGTCACATCAAAATTAGATGATCTATCTCCGCTATAACTGCTCAAGTCTATAAATAGATATAAGCATCTTGCCCACTATGCTTCCGCTGCTCCCACTGACTACGACAACCCTCCTACCGGGTCTCATAGCCTGGAACAACAGTAGTGTCAAGTCTGGGTAGATAAGAACCTCCCTGTCACCGTCCTTGAGGCTACTGGAGTACCTCTCGGGTGTCTGAGGTTACCTACCATATCTGCGGAGTGGCTATTGGAATGTCAAACCCGATTGAATATATAGGTCCTATTAAATTTTCCGTAATCGTTTGCGGTTCTGGAATCACTTCCAGTTCTACCATACTCCCACTACTGTTTTCTGAAAAAGATCCATTTTTACTAAAACTGTGGCAAGTCAAGAACAATATCACTATTGATCTTCCAAATGGTAGAATATCAACCCTCATCATAGCCAGGGTCAACCCACAAACAGCCATTACAGAAACGTGCCCTGAGTTATCCAGAGTCTGGTTTTAAGCATAAGCTGGACAGCTCCCCGTACCTTAATATCTTTTAAGGTACGAACTATTCTATATCCAATATAGAAACTTTGGCACTAATTTAATTGGAACCAGATTCAAATCATGCAACTGTCTCCAGTGCATATCAACTTAATGGAAAGAGGCTAATCAGCATTACTCAACTTAGGAATCCATCCAATTATGAGTAACCTGAAAGAGAAACACGTTTCTCAAAACCATCACTATCATCTGAATACCAATCACAAGGATCTACATCTTCGATCTCTTTGAAGAATCCCGATACTTGTGATACCTGGTTCTCTACTTTATTCTTATACCCATAACTTCTCAAAACTTAGACCTTGTATTTCTACGAAACACTTGTCTAAATACTAGAGAAGTTATAAGTAAACAGAACATAGTACGAGGACCTACCCCTTTTTCCTGATGGACACTTGGACAACATACAATACTCTGTATAAGTCCGCTGACTTAAACAACTCAAAACCTGTGCGTCGTAGGTTGAAAACTGTACCCTGGCGATTTCCTCAAATATCACCAATTTCAACGAATTCCGATATAATGAGGATAATCACCTAATTTCCAATAACTTACTCCCACTCATCATCTGCAAAACCATACAGATATGAGAATGAAACCTGGTAAATACATACCCTTGGAGTAAGTGTCTAATCGGGAAAAGAGTTTTTCTTTAACAATGCACTGAAACATGAAAATGTTTCGTAGGGGTATCCTGGTATTCATAGTAATGCCTCTTCCATAATCCAATTCATGACTTCAACCGTATATTTTATTGTCATCTCTCCAAATCCCTTTATTTGTCTTTAGTCGTTACCTTCTGTACACCATCGTTAGGCTAAATGGTTTTCTTCCTTCCCTACCGTTCGGCACCAGCCTATGGTTTGGAAGAAGACTATCCAGTAAGCATAATAGGTGTACCCTCCTAAACCAAGGAGTACTCGCATCTTGAGAGAAGGTGATGATAAAAGACAACTGAATAATACCTTATTCTTTTAAAGGTGAATTAGGAGTGGCGATGAAGTACGCGGTTTTGGTCGTGAATGATAACAGTCGCAATTTACTTTGCCCTCTTTCTAATCCCTTTATTTTGTCTTTATATATTACCTTCTGCACACCCTACTTAGGCTAATTGGTTTTCTTCATTCCCTACCTTTCGGCACCAGCCTGTGGTTTGGAATAAGACTATCCAATAAGCGTAATAGGTGTACTCTCCTAAACCAAGGAGCTCTCGCAACCTGAGAGAAGGTGATAATAAAAGACAACTGAATAAACCAATTCTATTTCTCCTGAACCTGGATCCATCCTCGAAGAAGTCCCTTCGAGTTCGTATATAACCATACGATGGATCTATCCAATGGAAGTGGATATCCGTAGTAATACGGGTGTTCTGAGAAATTCAAAGGGTAAAAGAAGGAGTGGCAATGACTTATGCAACTCAGACAATCCAAAAGCCAGTATTTTAAGAAGGTTCGGTCAACCTGGTCACTGAGTCAAAGTCTAGGGTCGGTCAAAAGTCGCTGCCAAAGAGAGAGAGAAAAGAAACACTCTGCGTGCACTCTAACCTAGATCAGAATGGTCATCACTTTATCTAATCCGGAAACCTCCCACTGTCCTGTCAAATTCTCCTCCAAACCTAAAGAAGAATCAATCGGGATCACCCGAAGAGTAAACCAACTCATCAGTGGGAATCGGGATCCAACTCTCATCGCATGATAACGTGATGGAATGCATCCACGTTACTCATACTCCAGAAGGTATGCGCATACTTGGCTAGTTTCAGTTTCTTTAGAAACTCCCGATATGATTTTTACCCCATGCTCTTATGATCGTGACTAAGGGCCAACCCATCATAAGTCACATGTCAAGTTCTTCCCATCATTATCTTGTTAATTTGAACCCACCTGTACTCGCCCTTGACTAAGGGCCAACAAGGCCGTACGACTGTCCCAAACCAACGCATCTATCTATGCAACATGTGAACACCCCAGCAGCTACCAATCACTATATCCTAGCTAAGGGCCAGACCAACATAGCTTGAATACTACTGACCATTCATATGAAATGACGGAGGGCTACGGCTGGTTTTTGGCGAAAAACCTTTAACGTAGTGAACTTGATATCACTGAAGGAACCTGATAGCTTTTTAAAATATAGTGGCGAAAACCTTTTGCTAAAGAGGTCACTCCCGGTAAAGGGATCTCGGCTCTTTCCTCGTGGAATGAGGTGCAGGATATTCCACTAAATACCGCTATGCAAAGCAACTTGTAATCGACTATAGTGAAGTTATTACCCTGACGCAAACTTCTGTCCAAGGGGTCAGTCCCGGTGAAGGGATATCGGCCCTTGCCCCGTCGAATGAGGTGCAGGATATTCCACTGAATACCGCTATGCATAACAAAAGGAAACGTCTTTGCAATAACACTTTTTAAATTTGTTCCAACAACTGCAAACAGGTTTGCTTTACTTTGCATTGATCAGAATCAACGCAGTCCCATCATTAATCACACCAGAAAAGAACGAAAAATATACGTATATGCCATCCGCATTTGTCACTGGGTCCCGTCATCACCCGTTAGGTTACTTAACAAACGACAGAGCGGGGACTGGACTAGCGCGGGTGTAAAACATATACAACATCTAATAGTATATAAACCAATATACAATAATCGCTCCAGGCGTGATAATATGCAACATTACAGAAAAGTAATAAGCATCACAGAACAATACAGATTATCTGGGATCCCCGAGTTTCACAGAGCCGCTGCTGAAACTCGACATTCCCCTGTCGTGTGGATAGCCTGTGCAATGAAACCTAGACCCCTACGGGCGCGGCAAGTTACCCGCCAAAACCTGAAGCGAGGCAGCCCCCTACAGCATAGTGAATGGACCACCCAGCACTTCACGGAATCCGGTAATCTTGGGCACCCCTCCTTGGGTCAACCTGTACCCCGTATGAGTGCGGCGAATAGTCTGCCAATTCTAGAGTGGGGCCCCTCTGCCTCTCAAAGCCATGAGATGCGGACCCGTTGCTTCTCAGAACCCGGCTGTCCGTGCACTCCGTCTCGGGGCAAAACCTAGTACAGTAATGAAAAATAGTACAACAGGTACATCGACCGCAACCTGGTCGTGCCCCAAAAGAATATTATACAACAGGCAGTGACGGCAGTCCACAAGTTGGACGCTCGCCCCGCAATATCAAATGTACAAATAAACACAAACTGTACTACCATTGCACACTGCTATCCATCACGACAAATCAGCAACATCACAGCACAACACAGAACATCAACGCGAATGTCACGTTCGCAAACCCGTCTAAAAGAACTATAGCAATCAGACGCGATTTACCGATCAAATGACATTCCCGGTCGGAGATATAATGTAAGCACTGTAAACTAACATGTTTAAATTTCGATCGACAAAATATCAAGAAGTGGGCCCCACGACTAACTGGTGAACAGTAATAAAACCTGGGCCCAAATGATATATACTAAAAACCCCAAAATCCATAGAAGAACCCACTGTACAAATTTGGGAGCATGAGCTCACCAAGTGGTCGCGGATGCGCGGCCAAACCATGGGTTTGGCCGCGTTTCCGCGGCGGTTTGGTGGAGTCACGTGCCCAAATTTGGTCGGGGTTCTTAGAAAAGCCTGCACAGATTTCTGAGACATGTAGAATAATTTTATGAGACCATTTAAAATCGACAGAAACTGTGAGCTTGGAATTTTGCAATTTTCGATTTCCGGTTCGATCGATATTTTAAACGCGTTAGCACAAGTTAGCATAGCAAAATGGTTAGGCTCTGATACCACTGTAAGTCTACGTTAGCGCCCCGGCCGTCTACAGACGCCAAATGCGGAACAAAAAACTTTTAACTGGCGCTATCGTATACTTTAACCCGGATCTGCCATTATTTCTAAAATAACAAACTGTAAAGAGTGTAGAAAGGTTATACCGAACGATCCGAGTCCTTCGTTCTTTAACCATCATCCCACGCTCCGTTGCGGCTGCTCCGATCTCATCGATCTCCGATCTGCTCGTCCAGGTGGCACCACGTCTCTGATTCTTTAAACGGGCTCCCGCCTCTGACTTGAGGCAACTCGATCGTCAAGTTTGCCAAAAGAGACGACCAAGAATGATGTAGAGAAAGAGTAGATGACTTTGTCTCACTTCGTCCAAGTCCGTGGACGATCGGTAAATGAAGTTGCCGTGGGAATCGGGTGATGGAATGAAATGAACTGTAAAATTCCATGCACCCTAAATACTATCATAATCTTTTCTACAAATCAAAACATCAAGTGAGTGGGGTGAATGAGGAGAGAGAGGGCCGGCCACTAAATAGCAAGGAGGGAGGTGAGTGTAGGAGCAAGTGGTGACCACAACCCAAAGCATATCATGAAGAAAAGATCTTAACCAAAACAAAAAGCATTAAGGTTAAAGCATGAGTCATAAAACCTAGTCACCATTTAATAAATGCAAAGATGAGTCATGAACCTAGTCACCATCCTAGTCATCACTTCTAGAAACTTCTAGAACACTGACTCACCTCATCCAAGAAAAGATAAACCCGTCTTTAACCGAATGTTAAAAGACGGCTGATAGAAAACTGGAAACTGGCAACTTCCAAAAGTGATCCTGAAACAACTTTCAGGATAACCCCGAAACTGTATAAATATACCCGCATTTGTATTACGACCGAATACAAATGCAACTGAGACAAAGATATTATACCTACTCAATATAATACTCGGATCCGGCTTAAACCAAAGCCGACCAGTATCATCTGCCCGAAAAATAACACGTGCGTAAACGCACGTGCATTTTCCGAACCCTGCCATAAAACCATACGGCCTCTACAACGTTTCGCCCGAACTTGGGAAACTGTCTGTGGGGGACTCTAATGACTCGTCAGTACCCTGGCAGTGGGTTTAACCACAAACCGTCAGCGGCACTAGCAATGCGTAACGGCTGCCCATGGACTGACCTTAAGGGAGGCTGATGAGCGAACTCATCCAGAAACCCTACTGAGCCTAACAGTGACAATGTATATACAGTCCGGTCCGTTCGTCTATGAGTATCGCATATCTGCCTAGGGGGCTAGTAACGTCAGACCCCCAAAAGCAGTATAAGTCGTGTCGGAGTGAAGCCCAATAACACCCTGAGATACTACTGGAGTACCTACCAGTAAATCTCCTGCCACGGCCGTGGGCTTTGTGTAATGGCTCTCCTAGACACAGCACGATCTCGCCCCCAATACCGGGAGAGACGAATCCCCTGCCGATCCGCTCACGTGCCTCCATATGGCTCGGGACTGTACCCAAAAGCTACCTGTTTGCACGACTCCTTTGAGCTGTGGTAGGGTAGAAATCAAAGCACAGTGGGAACTCACACGAGACAAATGACGACCTCAGGTCGATGAACTAACATGTACACATGTCACCAGGGAACTGCTATCTGACGATAGATATAGTACTAACTAGCAGATTCCCGGCGAGTCCTGTCCGGTGTACTCATAACCCAATGAGCACCTGTATACATCTTAGGTGATCCAACTGACACCAGTGGCTTGTGAGACCGGCCACCGCCCCTCGTCGGGGTCTCGACTGTACACACTAGTCTACTCCGGAGTATCGATGCCCTGTCTCGAAAATCCCACGACTAGGGACCACAATTAAGGATATGCGTATAAACCACCCAACTCTCACGTATATGATCGCCATCATACTGTTGGTGGTAAAGCAAGATCCTAAGGGCTCTATCAAAGTGTAACATGTAATCAGTCACCTGAACATGTACACGACTGATAAAGGCAAACCAGATAGCATACTATCATCTCGAGTAAGACTGTCCTACCGGTATAGGTCCTCCGCAATCATTGCAATCACGTACCTGTGATCCAATAATTGGCTATGAGGGCACTATCCCCAACACACAGTTATTTGGATACTCCATCGTATGGTTATATACGAACTCGAAGGAACTTGTTCCAGTTCGGGGATGGATTCTGGTTCAGAAGAAATAGGAATAAGATTTATTCAGTTGTCTTTTATCTGTACCTTCTCTCGTGTTGCGAGTGCTCCTAGGATTAGGTCAGTACACCCATTATGCTTATTGGATAGTCTTCTTCCAAACCATAGGCTGGTGCCGAACGGTAGGGAAGGAAGAAAACCATTTAGCCTAAAGGGGTGTACAAAAGGTAATGACTAAAGACATATAAAGGGATTTGGAGAGATGGAAAAGAAATATACGGTTACAGTTGTGAATCTGATAATGGAAGAGGCATTACTAGGAATACCCGGATACCCCTTTGAAACATTTATATGTTTCAGTTTCGCTGTGTATTGTTAAAAGAAAACTGATTTCCCAATTAGCCCTTGCTCCAGGGTATGTATTTACCAGGTTTGATTCTCACATCTGTATGGTTTTACAGATGATGAGTGGGAGTAAGTTATTGGGAATTGGGTGATCATCCTCATTATATCGGGATTCGTTGTAATTGGTGATATTTGAGGAAATCGCCTGGGTTGATTGCCGGACGACAAATATTTGGTTTTGAATATCCGTTGTTATGCACCAATTTCAAATTGATATATCTGCACGTTTATTTTTATAAAGTGAGATATAACTTTTTGAAATTATGTCTATGACATTTACCTATATCAGTGGATGGTTAGGTAAGGAGCATTAAACAGCGGTGTAATTCTTCTTAACCATAACTACAGTTTTCAACCTACGACACACAGGGAATGAGTTATTAGACTCAGGGGACTTATACAGAGTATTGTATGTTGTCCAGTGTCCATTAGGACAGAGGGGTTGGTACTCGTACTATATTCTGTTTACTTGTGACTTTTCTAGTTCTTAGACATGTGTTTCGTAGAAACACAAAGTCCAAGTTTTGAGAAGGTATAGGTATAAGAATAAAGTAGGGAACCAGGCGTTGCAAGTATCAGGATTCTTCAAGGTGATCGAAGATGTAGATACTTGTGTATGGTATTCAGTTGATAGTAATGATTATGAGAACTTGCTTCTGTTTCAGGTTACTCATATCTGGATGTATTCCTAAGTTGAGTAATGTTGATAGGCCTCTCTCCATTTTGTTGACATGCACTGGAGGCAGCTGCATGATTTGAATCTGGTTCCAATTAAATCAGTGCCTCTGTTTCTATATTGGATATAGAATAGTTCATATCTTAACAATGTTAAGGTACGGGGAGTTGTCCGGCTTATGCTTAAAACCAGACTCTGGATAACTCAAGGCACGTTTCAGTAATAGATGTTTGTGGGTTGACCCGGGCTATGAAGAGGGTTGACTTTCTACCATCTGGACGATCAATAGTGATATTGTTCTTGACTCGCCACAGTTTTGATAAAATTGGATTTTTTTCGGAAGACAGTAGTGGGAGAATGGTAGAACTGGAAGTGATTCCAGAACCGCAAACGATTACTGAAAATTTAATAGGACTTAAAGATTCAATCTGGATTGACATTCCATTGGTCACTCCGCAGATATAGTGGGTAACCTCGGGCACTTGAGAGGTACTTCGGTATGCTCAAAGACGGTGACAAAGAGGTTCTTGTTTACCCAGACTTGCCATTGCTGTTGTTCCAGACTATGAGACCCGGCAGGGGGTGAGTATAGCGTCGTTCTAAACTAGCTTTAGAAGTGTACGTGTACGGGTGCCCAGTAGAGACTGGGTACACTGGACGGACTCGCCGAGAACTCCCAGATGGTATTATACCTCACGTCAGATGGAAGTTCTCTGGTGACACTTGTGCAGGTTAGTCTGTAAACCCGAGATCGTCATAGAGTCTTGTGTGATTCCCACTATGCTTTGATTTCCACCTTACCACGTCCATGAGGGCGTGAAAAATGGTGGTTTTTGGGTACAGTCCCGAGTCACATGGAGGCAATGAGCGATAGGAGGGGTTTCGTCTCTCCCGGTATTGGGGGTTGATGTTGCGCTGTGCTCGATTGGCCGTAACAGGGAAGTCCCTGGCCAGGGCTGATTTAGAGATTTACTGGTAAGTGTTACCAGTAGTTTCTCGACCCGTTATAAGCCTCACATCGGCATGACTTATCAGTTATTGGGGTCTGACGTTTACCACCCCTAGACTTGATATGCGACATATCAGACGAGGAGACCGGACTGTACGGGAAGTGTTACCGGCAGGCTTTTACAGGAGTTGGAGCGGGCTTGCTTGCTGATCTTCTGATCGCTCAATACCCGGGTAGCCGTTACGTCCAGCTAGTACCGCTGACGGCTTATGGGTGCTTGATGTGATCATCATCTACTGTCGGCGTATTGACGAGTCTTTGAGTCCTACATAAAGGGTTTTACTGGCTCAGGAAAAACGAAATAGGAGCGCATATGTGATATGTGCGGGACCGAGATTAATGCGAGTATGTGATACCGTATTATATTCTCGTGACTTATTGTATCGGTCGGTTATATATGATATAGCCGGGTTATCGAATCAAGTGTTGATTCGATAAGTCGATACAATGGATGTTAGTCGGTTATATGAGATATGACCGGGTTATTAAGTCAAGTGTTGATTTAATAATTAAGTGTATAATTGTATATTAGATATACTAGTTTAAATTTACTAACACTTGTTCACTTTAGTTTTTCTCACATGAACACAATTTTGATATATATGTGATATATATTAAAATGTGTTTTCTTTTAGTATCATGGTTGATGATACACATGACATGGGTGTACAAGACATACACCATTCTATTTTTATGGTGGGTTATAATTATTTAAGGTAATTACAAAATTGGTGGAATTTTGGAAAGAGCATGAAGCTTGTTTTGCTTTGACAAAGTCCACTACCTTTGTCTTCACCTTAGATTTTTTATTAACCTAACCATTTAGATTAGCTATGGTTATGGCTCTACAAGAGTTAGTATATGATACTCACTCACCATGGTTAGCCTTCTCACTTGATCATTATCCTCATCTCTTTCTTTTGCTCATCTTCTTCTTGATTGATAAAAAGAGAAAGCTTGCTAGGGTTTGATCCAAAGTGAGATAGATTGTGAGAAATAAAATTCTAAAGAGAACCCACTTCCTATTTCTCCATCCTCTACTAGACTAGCACTTTAGTTTAAGGTGTTTGCTTCACTAATTCTCAAGTTAGTGAAGTAGAAGCTTGAGTTGGCATCCCCTCGACGTAGATCATCTTCGGCCTCGAAGACTTCAAGCAAGGACGCGTCTTTCGCCTCGTGAAGCCATGCAAGGGTCCGGGAGAACCACGATCGCAGCGAAGGGACTTCAACAAGGAGCTATAGAAGTGAAGGACCGATCTACAAAGGTTGTATTTCGTATTCACTTAGTTGTAAACTTAGTTTACTTGCATATGAAACCCTAATTTTCTAGCAACGATCTTGTTTAGGGTTATTCGGCACGGCTAAAATTTTAAACGGACATGTTTGATGCTTCCTTAAACCTTATTAGAGTGCCTAGTAATCCTACATGGGGTAGTTTTCTTGTGTTGGCGCATGGTTTATGACTTGTTTTAGCATGGATTTTGGTATTTGATGATTCGTTTCTGTCGGGTGGCGTTTGAACGTCAACGGCAAAGGGTTATTGATCGTGTTTGCATGCGAGACTATAGGTTTTTACCTATGGGCGTAGCGTATGCCGTTTTGATTTCCGATGTGATTTTCATGTGCTTTAGCGTTTGTGATATCCTTGTAGGTACCCCACGTGACGTCGAGGCATTGAAGATAAAGATGGCGATATCGGCATCGGCACACAAGAAGCAAGGTGAGTAGATTTATATCTACGGGGAGAAGTCGGGTGGATGGCGTATAGCACCCCCCCCCCCCGCAGTTCGTGGTGATGTATACGAATACGTATACACACATATATTGATTATATTGATGATAAAAATGGATTCTAGGTGGAATGGTTTAGTGTTGCGAAACCCTAGAGTAGTGGTTGCACCACACATACACACATACACCCATACTTGCATACATTCTTCTTTCATATGTGCGTATATGGGAATATATGTTTATGTGTTCACATGGGTATGGGACTATGTGTTCATATACTGGATTTGAGGATAGTATTTGGGATTTGAGGTGAGTCAATGAGATTTGATTTGAGACCGTGAGATCGGTGATATGGCAGGATTCGTATTTAAGATACGTCATGATGTTATAGCGGATCTTTAGACGACGATACCATGTGAATGGTGATATACATAGAATAGTTGACTTGTGATCGAGACATGAGATAAGATATGTTAAGATAGCTATAATGGGTCGCATTGGGCGATGTATACTCCTTTATGATGATATGTTCTGATGATATCGGTTTGTACGAGACTGTCGATCAGTAGTCAGATCATGATTATATTGATGATATTAGTGTTGTACTAGACGTAGATCAGTACCCCGAATTATGATCTTTGATTAAGAGGATACCAGATGAATAATGTGATGAATGTGATATTGACCCGTACCCAGATTTGGGATGTCGTACGACGGATTTACGTACGAGCTATATATTGATGTTTGATCCGCACTATGGACTTGTGAATATCTGATTATAGATATGGTATCGGATGTGATATTATCGAGGCGGGATCACCGACTAATATATATATATATATATATATATATATATATATATATATATATATATGTATCGACTCAGATGTTTGGCGGTTTCCTCACCTTTCATTTAGCCTGTTAGCTCAGCCCTATAGTTTAGTGTAGTTGTTAAACCATATTAGTTATCGTTGTGTCTAGTATTCAGCTCCCGCACATTATTGTTGTTCGCTCCGCATCGCATACTTATGTTGTGATTTCATATTCCACTGTTGATATCATGTTGTTAGGACACCAGCACCATTACTGATGATGCGTATGTACCACGTACACTTACTTGCTGGCTCACACACATCTTCATCGGTAATTGACATGTCACGTACACTTTAGAGAATACTATTACATTGACATAGCTTGTTAGCTAATAGTTTCGACATGATATTAGTGTACTTGCCTTATATGCCAGTTTAGACATTGCAGTTACTACTTGCTACTTCATGCATATTGTTATTCACTGTTATGCTGCATTCATGGATTTTTATGCATATATTCACTGTTTACATGCCATCGATGATTTGGATTCGGATTTTCATGAGATTTCCTGGATTTAGGGGAAAACCGCAAAAACATTTATAAACTTCTTTTCTCTCTCTTTTTAAATGAAAAGTGCAGTTTTCCCATGATGTATGAGTCGTCCACCATGGGTTTGCTGATGGATTTCGAGACCCGATTCGAGGAGTTGGATGAACCGTTTCGGGTACATGGTGGACCCGGTAAGGTACCCCGGGGCAAGAAGTTCAAGTAGTAGACGATGAGCCTGGCAGGGGAGCACTACCTACCGGTGATTTTACCCGACGCGTCGGATATCCGGAGGATACCGTCGTGGTCTTGAGATTGATGGTAGGGGCCGGTCTGGACTGACGGCGCCCTAGATAGTGAGATTGAGACACTGAGATTTTGAGATATTGAGGTACCGAGCCTGAGATATTGAGATTGAGATTTATGTTTTGTGTCGATGCTAGACACTGTTTATGCTGATTTCATATATGATACCTCGCTTTAAAAATACAGTAATCTCACTAAGTTATGAAAGCAGTTTCTTCAGTACATGTATTCTGTTTTCATGCATTCATACATCATCCATATGATATATTGCTATCTGAGGCACAGACACGAGCACTTGGTATTACTGTTGTTTAGAGGTATACTCTAGCCATTGTTATAGGCAGCCGGTTTTATATTTGAGGATATATATTGATCGTATGACCTAGGATTGCGTCATACATGCGATTTCTGTTCCTAGATGTTTTCTATTCACGAGTTGGCAACTCACCCCCGTTGTGCCACAGTTTCTTGCAGGTTTTGCCGTACAGGTTTCATTAATGCTTTGCTGGCACTACTTCCAATTCCGGGTGATTTGCTAGTAGGTGGGTTCACTTGTATCGTGACCATCATTATACTTTGTATATTATTATTCAGTTGTATCTAGAAGTTCCATCAACCAAACATGTATTTTTTCAGAGATAGAGACCAGTGATGTTTATTCTTTCGACCTTAGAGTCGCGCATTGTATTCCTATGGATTTCATGCTGTTTTGAGTTTCCTTTTCTGTTGTAATCCTCGCCCTTCGGCGTTGTATATTATATTGCTTGCGTGGTTGTGACCGTCGTTTGACGAAGAGCTAGCTCCCGCTTGGGGATGCCTTTATTCATTATATATGTTTTATCAGGTTTTGTACCCGTTTGGGGTCATTTTTTACAAAGGAAACTCTGCCGAATTTTTTAGAAAAGACTTGTGATTTTAAAATGCGCATTTCGGCGGGTGTTGCAAACTATTTGATTTAAAATGGTTTTTCCTTCACTCTACTACTTTTCTTGGTTTGGATTTCTGGGTTTTTGGCTTACTTAGATTACGTACGCCTCGAGACGTTTCGTAGTTTAAGTGTCGGTCCTGTTCCGTACTTTCGGGTCGTGACAAAGTTGGTATCAGAGCGTTAGGTGTTACCTTCGGAGCGTAGGATGACCCTTGGTTGATGGAGTAGGTAGCATGAGTAGAGTGACGTATCGTACGTATGTTCCGCGGCATATTTACGATATGCTACTCCACTTAAGAAGACTTAGGATGTACATTTCTTTGTTCAGTATTATATTCATTCATGATCTAGCCTCATCGGTACCAGTTGTGGTTTTGCTGCCACGATTACGGGCAGGGAGAGCTACGGCTAGAGTTGCGGTCAGCACGAGCTCGTTACGAACGAGGACTGACCAGGGCGTAATTTCGGCGACACACGATTGCAGAGATGTGTCTTTTTATTGTGTTTTCACGCCACGAGCATTTGATAGATTGATGTATGAGATTAGTCGGACGTGCAGATCAGCACCAGAGGATTGGGCCACGGACAGAGGCCAGCCAGATTTTGATGACCGTTGATGTATTACTTATTCATGATGATTGAGGCACTGTTCAACGTGCAGACGAGTGAACCAGTTGTTGCTACGAACGACGAGATATCGCCCCAGATGTTGGAGCTATTGCAGTACGAGTGGTACTAAGAGTTGATAGAAGGTCGCTAGTCACCGCGGATGAATGACTAGGACATGTGGTTCGTTCGCTACCTCGATGCGAGGTCATCAGATGGATTGATTCCAGCTAGAGACGACTTCACGCGGATACGTTAAGAGTCGATAGAGGCGATCGAATGTCAGAAACCTATTATTCCAAGTTTAAAGTATTCGGAAAGACATGCAGGCAATTCTATGGACCCTCTAGAAAAATGAAACCCTAACTCGACATAATGACCGTGTGAAAGCCTTTGAACCTTAGGGTTTGCGGCAGTTCCGCGGTGCCATTAGTGAGGCTTGGGTTTGCCCTTCTACGGCTGGACCATCGATGCTATGGTACGTACTCGATACTATTGAACTGTACCCAAGATGTTGAGCTCTTGGTGGATTATGAGGTCTTGACGAATCGATCGAATGGTTCGACTTCCTTCGGATGCTTGGTGGTGAGATACACTTCTTGGGAGACTCCAGATACGAGGATAGCCATTGGAGCTCAGTCCATGCAGCCACGACGAGACGAGTCCGAAGCAGTCGACATTAGAGAAAAGTGGAGTAAGAGGTTCGTACAAGATCTGGATAAGCTGACGTTCTACTCCCGCCGACATCAGAGATGCGGTACGCATGCCGAGGCATTGTACTTGGATATACCTTCCAGAAGGAGTCGCGATGAGTATGCAGCCGTTCCGGAACAAGAAACAGATATAGTAAAGGACGATGACTTCCGGACAGTTCGGCAGAGACGAGATTTGGGAGAGACCTCGAAAGGAACTTTCTGGAATAAATTACGAGAAGACTTGGACCCAGGAGTGGTCATGTTACGCACACCAGCAGGCCAGAGTTCAGGATCGTCGACGAGACATGCTATGAGTGACCACGACAGTTGGCCAGAGATTCTTGGAGGATGTGTTTGAGCGGGACTATTCCACCATACTTGATTTCGGTATTTTGGGCGATCTATTCGTATGACTGATTTTGAAGATTGAGTCTCATGATACTTGTTTTCATACACCATGGTTGCACCTACTGAGTATTTACGATTCTGCACAGTTGTTGCACTTGATATCGTTCTCGTGCCTTGGGTTCTCATGTTTATGATTTTATGGGCTTCATACAGCTGAGTTGATTTTGTGCATATGTACGCACACGATTTGGTTTTTGCACTCAGTATAGTTCACATATGCTTGCAGTGCAGTGATTCGTATTTTGTGCACTTAGTTGCACTGGACTTCAATTTCGATTGTGATGTTCGATATTTATTTTGTGCACCTCGTGCACCTGATTGGATTTTTGCGCATGTTCGGCGCTTGATATTGGATTTCATGATTTCGTGCAGGATGGATGCACCTGATTTGGGTTTTCGCGCATGTTGGGCGCATGTTATGAGATGCGATTTTGGTGCACACCAGATGCACTAAATCGAGATTCTTCGTGCATGTCAGATGCACCTGTTTTTGCTGTCAGGCACACCTGTTGCCTTGACAGATGTTTCGTGCACACCCGATGCACTTAGATATTGTTTCTATGCGCATGTATGGCATATTTATGGATTTTGATTTCCGTGCGCACCAGACGCACGTAGTATTCATATGCACATTTTGGGATTGATTTCCTATGGAGCAATACGTTTTTGTGATGTTTTATTATTGTTTTCGTACTGAGCAGGACGAGTCAGATGACAGTACCTGAGTATATTTTGCATGCATTGATAGATTTCAAAGGGATTTCCAAAAAGCGAGCTATAGTCTTAGTATTTACCTACGTGTCTGATATGACACGAAACGTTTAAAACAAGGAAACCCTTCTAAATTGTTTCCAAAACGGCGGAACGTACACATTAAACAAGAAATATATAAGTATATGGTTATTTTCGTATGATAGACGTCCGCCACTGTGCAGGGTTATGCGCATTGCACAGCAACTTTAAAAGATTTGGCATGCATTTCCTGTAGATATTTACATGTATAGATTTGATATTTACATGTATAGTTTCGAGTTATATCATATTGGTTTTGCTTGGATTTGGCATTCGTGTCTTTACCTTGACTCCGATGATTGTGGGACACTTGACGGAGTTTCGATTTTGAGTTATATACTCACTACTCATGCGCATGCATTGCGCTGTGATGCGATTTATGTATTGATGATTTCGGAGCCCCGACGACTTGGACTTTCCTTCGAAATGTTTTAGAATTTGGGGGTTTAAATTTAAATCCGGGGACCGAATTTCTTTAAGGGGGGAAGATTGTAACATTTCAGAAAAATAAAATATTATTTTTGGGAATTTTTATAATTTAATATTAATTTTTAATGAATATTTTAATATTTCGGTATAATTAAATATCGATAAATGGGAAAAAATTATGGAAAATTCTAAAATAGGGTATTTTAGGGAATGATGTCATTTTTAAGGTTTTTATGATTAATTATATGCTAGTTTAGTGCTAATCGCGATTAAAAATCGCTAATCGGATTTTTAGCATTTTTGGTGCAAAACATGCACATATCATTTTTCCACACTTGTTACATTTTCTTACATGTTGTGGGTATATGGTTGCTTAAGGTTTACTATTGTGTGTGAAGAAATAAAGGAAATAAAGGAAAAGAAAAGAAAAAGGTATGGTATGATGAAGAGAGAGAAAGTATAGGTCAACCCTTTTGTTTGAACCCATCCCCATCATTTCTCTTCTCATTTTCTCTCTCCCCTTCCCTTGAGCCGCTGCTGATCCTGCTCCTCCCTTTTCCTCATCCCTCTTCAAGCCTAGATCCACCATGAAATTCACCCCAAAACCCTATTCCCATTTCACAAAAATTGTTCCCAAGCTCACTAGCTACACATTGGACCTAGAAAGAGAGGATCTTGAGGAGTTTGAGCAACTCAAGAAATTTTCTTGAGTTGCCAAAGGAGATAATTTCTGCACGCTTAGAGTAGTATTTCGATTTCTTGTGCATCTATACTTGTTTCATGTCGATATGGTGTGGTTTTGAGGACTTTGGAAATTTCTAGTTAGGATTAGGAGTTGAATTGAGTTGTAAAGTGAAATTGAGGCTTGTAGTGACCTTAAAATCCTGGTAGTGATGTTACATTGGACCAAACTAGAGATTAGAACCCATAATACGGATTTATAGAATCGATATCGGGGAAAGCTGTAATTCTGCGAGTGTTTTTAGAAATCTGCTATCACCCGAGCCACCTGAAAATAATTTTGGTTTGACAGTGAGATGTGCAGGCACCTAGGAACCACCACCCAAAGCCCTAGCCCCTAACTCCATCTTCAGGCCGCCAATAAATCCCTTCTGGCCGCAATTTGCAGCCAGAGCAGGTTGGAACGCCCTCGTTTTTGTTTCTGGGCCATATTTCCAGTAAACTTGACCCTTGGCATTTGCAATTCTGACAGATTCCATCTAGGGTAGAATCTGGGGTAGTTTTCTTGTGTTGGCGCATGGTTTACGACTTGTTTTAGCATGGATTTTGGTATTTGATGTTTCGTTTCTGTCGGGTGGCGTTTGAACGTCAACGGCAAAGGGTTATTGATCGTGTTTGCATGCGAGACTATAGGTTTTTACCTATGGGCGTAGCGCAAGCCGTTTTGATTTCCGATGTGATTTTCATGTGCTTTAGCGTTTGTGATATCCTTGTAGGTACCCCACGTGATGTCGAGGCATTGAAGATAAAGATGGCGATATCGGCATCGACACACAAGAAGCAAGGTGGGTAGATTTATATCTACGGGGAGAAGTCGGGTGGATGGCGTATAGCACCCCCGCAGTTCGTGGTGATGTGTACGAATATGTATACACACATATATTGATTATATTGATGATAAAGATGGATTCTAGGTGTGATTGGATTGGTTTAGTGTTGCGAAACCATAGAGTAGTGGTTGCACCACACATACACACACACCCATACTTGCATACATTCTTCTTTCATATGTGCGTATATGGGAATATATATTTATGTGTTCATATGGGTATGGGACTATGTGTTCATATACTGAATTTGAGGATAGTATTTGGGATTTGATGTGAGTCGATGAGATTTGATTTGAGACCGTGAGATCGGTGATATGGCAGGATTCGTATTTGAGATACGTCATAATGTTATAGCGGATCTTTGGACGACGATACCATGTGAATGGTGATATACATAGAATAGTTGACTTGTGATCGAGACATAAGATAAGATATGTTAAGATAGCTATAATGGGTCGCATTGGGCGATGTATACTCCTTTATGATGATATGTTCTGATGATATCGGTTTGTACGAGACTGTCGATCAGTAGTCAGATCATGATTATATTGATGATATTAATGTTGTACTAGACGTAGATCTGTACCCCGAATTATGATCTTTGATTAAGAGGATACCAGATGAATAATGTGATATTGACCCGTACCCAGATTTGGGATGTCGTACGACGGATTTACGTACGAGCTATATATTGATATTTGATCCGCACTCTGGACTTGGGAATATCTGATTATAGATATGGTATCGGATGTGATATTATCGAGACGGGATCACCGACTAATATATATATATATATATATATATATATATATATATCGACTCAGATGTTAGGCGGTTTCCTCACCTTTCATTTAGCCTGTTAACTTAGCCCTATAATTTAGTGTAGTTGTTAGACCATATTAGTTATCGTTGTGTCTAGTATTCAGCTCCCGCACATTATTCTTGTTCACTCCGCATCGCATACTTATGTTGTGATTTCATATTCCACTATTGATATCATGCTGTTAGGACACCAGCACCATTACCGATGATGCGTATGTACCATGTACACTTACTTGCCGGCTCACACACATCTTCATCGGTAATTGCCATGTCACGTACACTTTAGAGAATACTATTACATTGACATAGCTTGTTAGCTAATAGTTTCGACATGATATTAGTGTACTTGCCTTATATGCCAGTTTAGACATTGCAGTTACTACTTGCTACTTCATGCATATTGTTATTCACTGTTATGCTGCATTCATGGATTTTTATGCCTATATTCACTGTTTACATGCCATCGATGATTTGGATTCGGATTTTCATGAGATTTCCTGGATTTGGGGGAAAACCGCAAAAACATTTATAAACTTCTTTTCTTTCTCTTTTTAAATGAAAAGTGCGGTTTTCCCATGATGTATGAGTCGTCCACCATGGGTTTGCTGATGGATTTCGAGACCCGATTCGAGGAGTTGGATGAACCGTTTTGGGTACATGGTGGACCAGGTAAGGTACCCCAGGACAAGAAGTTCGAGTAGTAGACGATGAGCCTAGCAGGGGAGCACTACCTACCGGTGATTTTACCCGACGCGTCGGATATCCGGAGGATACCGTCGTGGTCTTGAGATTGATGGTAGGGGCCGGTCTGGACTGACGGCGCCCTAGATAGTGAGATTGAGACACTGAGATTTTGAGATATTGAGGTACCGAGCTTGCGATATTGAGATTGAGATTTATGTTTTGTGTCGATGCTAGACACTGTTTATGCTGATTTCATTTATGATACCTCGCTTTAAAAATACAGTAATCTCACTAAGTTATGAAAGCATTTTCTTCAGTACATGTATTCTGTTTTCATGCATTCATACATCATCCATATGATATATTAATTTCTGATGCACTGACACGAGCACTTGGTATTACTGTTGTTTAAAGGTATACCCTAGCCATTGTTATAGGCTGCTGGTTTTATATTTGAGGATATATATTGATCGTATGACCTAGGATTAAGTTATACATGCGATTTCTGTTCGTAGATGTTTTCTATTCACGAGTTGGCAACTCACCCCCGTTGTGCCACAGTTTCTTGCAGGTTTTGCCATACAGGTTTCATTACGACTTTGTTGGCACTACTTCCATTTCCGGGTGATTTGCTAGTATGTGGGTTCACTTGTATCGTGACCATCATTATACTTTGTATATTATTATTCAATTGTATCTAGAATTTCCATCAACCAAACATGTATTTTTTCAGAGATAGAGACCAGTGATGTTTATTCTTTCGACCTTAGAGTCGCGCGTTGTATTCCTATGGATTTCATGTTGTTTTGAGTTTCCTTTTCTGTTGTGATTCTCACCCTTCGGCGTTGTATATTATATTGCTTGCGTGGTTGTGACCGTCGTTTGACGAAGAGCTAGCTCCCGCTTGGGGATGCCTTTATTCATTATATATGTTTTATCAGGTTTTGTACCCATTTGGGGTCAGTTTTTACAAAGGAAACTTTGCCGAAATTTATAGAAAAGACTTGTGATTTTAAAATCAGCATTTCGGCGGGTGTTGCAAACTATTTGATTTTAAATGGTTTTTCCTTCACTCTACTACTTTTCTTGGTTTGGATTTCTGGGTTTTCGGCTTACTTAGATTACGTACGCCTCGAGACGTTTCGTAGTTTAAGTGTCAGTCATGTTCCGTACTTTCGGGTCGTGACAAAGTTGGTATCAGAGCGTTAGGTTTTACCTTCGGGGCGTAGGATGACCCTTGGTTGATGGAGTAGGTAGCTTGAGTAGAGTGACGTACCGTACGTATGTTCCGCGGCATATTTACGATACGCTACTCCACTTAAGAAGCCTTAGGATGTACATTTCTTTGTTCAGTATTATATTCATTCATGATCTAGCCTCATCGGTACCATTTGTGGTTTTGCTGCCACGATTATGGGCAGGGAGAGCTACGGCTAGAGTTGCGGTCAGCACGAGCTCGTAACGAACGAGGACTGACCAAGGCGTAATTCCGGCGACACACGATTGCAGAGATATGTCTTTTTATTGTGTTTTCGCGCCATGAGCGTTTGATGGTGTAAGTGCACGGTAGCGCCCCGGCCGTTTAACAGACGCCAAATGCGGAACAAAAACTTTTTACAAACTGGCGCTATCATACACTATAACCCGGATCTGCCATTATTGCTAAACTAACAAACTACAAAGTGGGTAGAAATGTTATACCGAACGATCTGATTCCTTCGGTCTTCAACCATCATCCCACGCTTGGTTGCGGCTGCTCCGATATCGCTCGATCTCCGGTCTCCTCGTCCAGGTGGCACCACATCTACGGATCTTTAAACGAGCTCCTGCCTCTAAACCGAGGCAACTCGGACATGAAGTTTGCTAGCCGACATGTCCAAGATTGATGTAGAGAATGAGTAGAATATTTTGTCTCAAAGCACCCAAGCAATTGGGTGATGGTAAATTGAAGTTGCCATTTGGGAATGAGATCAAGTGAACAATGGAATGAGCTTTGAAATTTTGGCTAAGGAAAAAATTCCTCACTGTGAAAAATGGGGCCGGCCACTCTTAGCACAAATTGTGCTCTCGGCCACACCAAGCACAAAAGTGCTCTGTGAATTTTTAAGAATGCTCACTGGAATTAATAATAGCAAAGAAGTGGAGAGGAGTATATATATATTAATCCATGCTATACATTAATTAATATATATATCCAGGAACAATGAGGGCGGTTTGCCACATCACTAGGAGGGTGAGTCCAACATGAAGGAAGGTGACCATAAGAAATGATCCTTATCATAACAAGATCTACACTAAAAGATCTTGAGCAATCCAAAAGACATTAATGAAAACCATGAGTCACAAAATACACCTCACTCACTCAATCTAGAAGCTTCCAAATGATAAATCACCAATAACCTTGATTAAACATTAAAACTAATGTTTAATCGAACGGAGAAAAACTGGAAACTGGCAACTTCCAAAAGCGATCCCGAAACGAATTTCAGGATAACCCCGTAATAGTATAAATATACTCGCATTTGTGTTACGACCGAATACAAATGCCTCTGAGACAAAGATATTATATCTACACAGTATAATACTCGGATCCGGCTTAAACCAAAGCCTACCAGTATTATCTGCCTGAAATATGACACGTGCGAAAATGCACGTGCATTTTCCGAACCCTGCCATAAAACTATACGGCCTCTACAACGTTACGCCCGAACTTGGGAAACTGACCGTGGGGGACTATAATGACTCATCAACACACTGGCACTTGGTATAACCTCTAGCACGTCAGAGGTACGAGCTATACGTAACGGTTGCCTATGTATTGATTGGAAGGGAAGCTGACGAGCGAACTCATCCATAAACCCTACTGAGCCTAACAGTGACAATATCGATACGGTCTGGTCCGTTCGTCTAAAGAGTATCGCATATCGAGTCTAGGGGGGTGGATAAAGTCAGACCCCTAATAACGCGATAAATCGTGTCGGCATGAAGCCCATCACCACCTGAGAAACTACTGATCCAAATCAGTAATTCTCCACTACCTCGGCCGAGGATTTCTAGTGATGGCCACCCGTGTGTAAGTCCACGTTGCTCACCCCGATTCTTACGGGGAGGCGGAAACGGCGAAAAACGATAATTTTGGCTCAAGGCAACATGGACTCAAAAGCAAGGATCTTGGCTAAACTAGAAACTAGTAAGCAACTAGAGATTTTAACTACTATGCTGTAGAAAGTATACCTCACGGAAACGGTCCTTCGGGTCTTCATTCCGCTGTCCCGCTCGTCCATCCAAGCTCCAAGCGTCGATCCGGACCTTGGGCACCTCCGCGGCCTTCTTGAGTCGAAGACGTTCCACCCGAGAGATGTACACCGAGCTCCACCTCGAGCCGAGGCAACTAGGGCAAAGAGATTGCTAGTCAAGAAGCCCTAGGATGTGTAGAGGAGATGTATGGATGTATTTGTCTTTGTGGGATCTTTTTCTCTCAACACATGAGATGAAAAGATGAGATCAAGAGGAAGAGGAAGAAGGAGAAACTTGGCAACCATGGAGCTTTTCTTTTCTTCTCATTTCAAGAGAGAGAATGAGAAGAAGATAATGAAAAGATTAAGCCAAATGAAAATGAACCATGGTTGCAATAATACACTAAAATCATCATTACTAATCCTATCATGATAAAAGTTGATGGCACATTGAATTGACCATTATCATAACTCAAGAAATAAAAAGAAAATGCAAGAAGAGTGTAGATCTCTCTTGAAGGTCAATGGTCAACACGGTCAACGGGTCAACAAAGTCAAGAGAGGTCTAAATGGTCAAATGGTCAATGCAATTAGCCATCACTAATCTATCACCAAAAGGATTAGTAAACAATGTCTCCGGCTCATAACGGTTTTGACCAAACGAATTGTCAAAACCCTAATGAGTGTGCCACATTACGGTTTTGGACGAGCCAACTGCCAAAACCCTAATGGGGAACCTCCTCCTTCATCGCTCCTCAAAACTGTGCATACACACCCGCATCCGCATTCCGTAGAATGCGAATGCACAGAAGACAAATCAAATCCATCAGTGCAATACTAGGATCTGGCTTAAACTAAAGCCCACTAGTATTGCCTGCCCGAACAGCATACGCACACAAGTGCACGTAAGTGATCGAAGCCCTGCCGTAAAACCATACGGCCTCTACACGTTTCGCTCAATGCAGGGAAACTCTCTGCGTGGGACCCTTAAAACTCGATACTACGCTGGCAGTGGGTTTAACCGCAGACCGCAAGCGGCACTAGCTGTACGTAACGGTCCCCGGGTAGATGTCGATAAGAAGGCCGATGAGGTAAACCCATCCGAACTCCTACTGAGCCTGTATGTGACAATCTCCGTACAGTCCGGTCTGTTCGTCTGATACATCGCATGGCGGGCCTAGGGGGCGGTGAACGTCAGTCCCCTAATAGCGGTACAAGTCATGTCGGAGTGTAGCCTAGAACACCCTGAGATAACACTGGAAACCTACCAGTATATCTCGCTTGCCCTGGCCAGGGACTACTTGTGTAATGGCTCTCCTAGACACAGCGCGATTTCAACCCCCAATACCGGGAGAGACGAATCCTGTCTAACCGTCACTGCCTCCAAGTGCTTCGGGACTGCACCCAACTACTACCTGTTTGCACGACTCCTTTGAGCCGTGGTAGGGTAATAATCTAAGTATAGTGGGAACACACTCGAGGCGAAGTGACAGTGTCAAGTCAGCGGACTAAGCTGTACTCATGTCACCTGGGAACTGATAACTGACGATAGGTATAATACCAACCAACAGTTCCCGACGAGTCCTTTCCAGTGTACTCGTAACCTAACGAGCACCCGCATACTATCTCAAGTACGACGTACTGATGGCTGTGGGACAGACCGTCTCCCCCGCTGGGATGAGAAGCGCATACGCTAGTCTACTCTGGAGTATCGATGCCCTGTCTTGATAGTCCTACGACTAGGGACCTGTATAAGGATGTGCTTATGGATTACCTAGCCCCCACGAGTGTGAGCGCCATCACAACGCTGGTAATCAAGCAAAGATCCTAAGGGCTCTACTAATATGTATATAAGCGATATGCTAAAAGAAACACATGCACATATTTAAGTTGAGACAAACCAAGTAGCATACTACCATTTTGAGCAAGATTGTCTATACAACTGTGAATATCCCAAGCTTCCATCATGTAATATACAAGCTAGTATGATACAGTAATGGCCTCTAGGGCATATACACTAACAATCTCCCACTTGCACTAAGGCCATGTACTGGCGTATCGAAGACCTATCATCTCGATCAGCCGCTCGAACTGAGTCTGGGGTAGGGCCTTCGTGAGTGGATCTGCAGTGTTGTTCTCCATATTTACTCTCTTCACCTCGATCTCCCGGCGATCTACGATCTCCCTGATCAGGTGGTACCGCCTCAAAATGTGCCTGGACTTCTGATGGGACCTGGGTTTCTTCGCTAAAGCTATAGCGCCGTTGTTGTCGCAATACAGCGGTATTGGATCAACAATGGTAGGAACCACCTGAAGCTCCGTGAGGAACTTCATCATCCAGACAGCTTCCTTTGCGGCATCGCAAGCAGCTATGTACTCCGCTTCCATAGTTGAGTCGGCAACGGTTTCCTGCTTGGAACTCTTCCAGCAAACCGCCCCTCCATTGAGGGTAAAGACATAACCCGATATGGACTTGGAGTCATCCTTGTCACTCTGGAAGCTGGAGTCAGTAAAGGCCTCGAGCTAGAGGTCTTTTCCGCTATACACCAAAAACATCTCTTTAGTCCTTCTCAGGTACTTGAGAATGTTCTTTACCGCTATCCAGTGTTTCTCCCCTGGGTTCGACTGATACCAGCTTACAACGCTCAATGCGTATGCTACATCTGGTCTGGTACACAACATCGCATACATTATAGAGCCTACCGCAGAAGCGTAGGGTATAATAGACATGTGATCCCTTTCCAAATCAGTCTTGGGAGACATCTCTTTGGAGAGGGTGATCCCGTGACAAGCCGGTAAATTACCGCGCTTGGAATCTTCCATACTGAATCTTTTCAGTATGGTGTCGATGTACTTTGACTATGAAAGTCCCAACATCCTCTTAGATCTATCTCGATAGATCTAGATCCCCAGAATGTAGTTGGCATCGCCCAGGTCCTTCATGGAGAACCTCTGTGACAAGAATCCTTTGACTGACTGTAGCATAGGAATATCATTTCCTATTAGGAGAATGTCATCCACGTACAAGACGAGGAATACCACAGTTCTCCCTACAATCTTACTGTAAATGCATGGTTCATCTGGGTTTTTGATAAAGTCGAATTCTTTGACAGTATCATCAAAGCAGATGTTCCAACTCCGCGATGCCTGCTTAAGTCCATAAATGGACTTGAGCAACTTGCACACTTTACCGCTGCTCCCACTCTGAATGAATCCCTCCGGCTGATCCATATAGACGCACTCTTCCAAATTTCCATTTAGGAAAGCCTTCTTTACGTCCATCTGCCGGATTTCATAATCGTGGAAGGCAGCAATGGCAAGAAGGATCCGAATGGATTTCAGCATAGCCACAGGAGAAAAGGTCTCGTCATAGTCCAAACTAGGTCTTTGACGAAAACCCTTTGCAACAAGTCTAGCTTTATAGGTCTCAACCTGCCCATCTACACCAATCTTCTTTCTGAAGATCCATTTGCAGCCTACGGGTTTTACCCCTTCTGGAGCAAAGTCCAAAGTCCAAACTTTGTTGGTGTACATGGATTCCATCTCGGCCCGCATTGCATCCAGCCATTTTACCGAGTCGCCGCTCTGAATGGCTTGCTGGAAGCTAGTAGGCTCACCATAATCCATGGTGCAATCCTCTCTATCCCCGTCTATGACAAAACCGTAGTATCTCTCGGGCGGATGAGACTGCCTACTACTCCTGCGGAGTGGCGCTGGAATGTCCGGTTCTCCTAAACCTTCTGGTTCTACCAAGGTTTCAGTAACAGCTTGTGGTTCTGGAATTTCTTCCAGTTCTATTGCACTCCCACTTATCTGATTTTCTAAAAATTCAGTTTCCAAGAAGTGGGCATGCTGAGAAACAAAAACCTTTTGTTCCTCTGCGGAATAGAAAAGATACCCCCTGGAGTTCTTTGGGTATCCCACAAACTTACACAGTACTGAGTGTGCCTCGAGCTTGTCCGCATGCTGCTTTTTTACAAAAGCTGGACATCCCCATGTCTTAAGGTACTTAAGACAGGGTTTCTTCCCACTCCACATCTGATATGGGGTGGTAGGTACAGTATTGGTTGGAGCCTTGTTCAAGAGATATGCTGCTATTTCTAGCGCACAACCCCAGAAGGATCGCGGTAACTCAGCCTTACTCATCATGGAACGAACCATATCCAATAGGGTTCGATTCCGCCTTTCCGATACACCGTTGTGTTGTGGTGTGTATGGAGGAGTAAGCTGAGAGAGAATTCCATTCTCTTTTAAGTAGCCCAGAAACTCGGCACTCAAGTATTCACCACCTCGATCAGATCTTAGTGTCTTGATCCTTTTGCCTGTTTGTTTTTCAACTTCATTCTTGTATTCCTGAAATTTCTCAAAAGCCTCGGATTTGTGCTTCATCAAGAAGACATGCCCATACCTAGAGAAATCATCTGTGAAAGTAATGAAGTATGAATAACCACTTCGCGCATGTGTAGACATTGGACCACACACATCACTGTGTATGAGTCCCAAGAGCTCGCTTGCTCTTTCTCCGTGTCCAGTGAACGGAGTCTTTGTCATCTTTCCCATGAGACAAGATTCACAAGTGGCATAAGACTGATACTCAAACGGATTCAAGTATCCCTCTTTATGTAACTTTGTTAACCGTGTCTCATTAATGTGACCCAGTCTACAATGCCATAAGAAAGCCTGATTTGTTTCCGGAGACTTTCTTTTAAGTGTGTTCTGGACACTGAAGATCTGAGCTTAATTCAATACGTATATTCCATTTTGTAATGTACCTGACCCAATCAGGACTTGATTTAGGTGGATGTTTACTACATCGCTTACAAAAGTAAAATCATATCCTTCCTTAGAAATTAAGGATACAGATATGATATTACATGTCGCACCTGGTACATAAAAACAGTTACGCAGAATCAATATCTGCCCAGTTGTCAGTCCTAGATGATATTCCCCTACGGATTCAGCATACATGCTCATTCCGTTAGCAACCCTGAGAGTCATATCACCTTTCCTGATAACCCTACGGTTTCTCAGAGCTTGTAACGAATTACAGATATGAGATCCTGATCCGGTATCCAATACCCAGGAAGTAGGGTTAACTGACATACAGTTCTCTATTACAAACACACCCGAAGCCGAAGCCACAACATGCTTCGAATTCTGGCTACTGGCTTTGCAAGCCCTGCAATCCTTCTGCCCATGTTCATTCCCGTTACAATAGGAACATCCCTCTTTTACTACATCCAGTCCCGAAACTTCTGCCCTTCCCTTTCTTTCTACTTCCCTGGTTTCCTTCAAGGTAGTAGGTAGAGACTGTTGAACTAAGTCAGTATCTGACCCGTTCTTCAACGTGGTCTTCAGGTCCGAGAGCTCAAAAGAGCCGGTCTCTGTAAGGACGTTGCCCCCTACAGATGACCCGATAGCCAACCTCGCTGGAAGCAATTCGTTCAAGGTCTCATATCTTGCGATACGAGATTGCTCTCCATATAAAACTTTGTTATGGAGAAAGATAGAAACTGAGTCCATCTTCTCGTGCTGCCTCTGGTAAATACCATCAACTGAGGCTAACAAGAGGCACTTGGCTTTCGCACAGTCTTCTTCCGATGTCCTACGAATATCAATATCCGTGACAGGGGAAACTGGACCTGAGACGGCAGGGGTTGGATCAGTCAAGAGGTGTCCCAGCTCGTCATGGGCAATAGACATCTGGACAGACCTTTGCCAGTCATAACAGTCAGATTCAGTCATTTTATTATCTAGATGTAACCTAGGTGCGGTCACTGGGTCGCTGCAATTAAGAGAGAGAGAAGAAAACACTCAGCATGATGCTCTTGCAAGTTTAGATTGGTTTTTAATTTATCTAAACAGGATGGCTCCCACTGTCTCTCGAATCCTTCCTCAAACCATAAAGGAAGAATTAGTTAGGATCTATCTCACCGTACAATACTTGCTTAACCGTTCAGCCAGGCCAGTGTCGGTACTTCGAGGGAGGTTTTCCAACGCTTTCGCGAAGTTCCTTAATTAAGTAACCTCTTTTCCCTGTGGGCGTAGCCCCGCTAACATCTTTCTAGACACCTACTAGGTTTATAGCATTGATCGTTAAGTGAGAGATTTCCCGAGGAGTAGCATATACTCACAGTAGGATCGGGATCCAAATATCATCGCGTGATAAAACCGAAGGAATCCTACCAGAATCATCACACTCCAAATGGTATGCAGCGCTAGCAAGTTTCAGTACTTATGAAACTCCCGATGTGGATTTTTGCCCCATGCTCTTATGACCTTGACGAAGGTCAACAAATCATAAGTCACATGTCAAGTTCTACCCGTCATTATCCAGGTTAATTTGAACCCACCCGCACATACCCTTGACGAAGGTCAACAAGGTAATACGACTGTCCCAAACCAACGCATCTATCTATGCTACATATGAACACCCAACAGCTACCAATCACTATGCCTTGATGAAGGTCAACAAACATAGCTTGAATACTATTGAATATCCATACGAAATGACGGAGGGCTACGAATGGTTTTGGCGAAACCGTGAACGTAGTGAACTTGATATAATCGATGGAACGAGATAGCTTTTAAAAGGAGTGGTTCAAGCTCCGCGTTTAAAATGCTAGTTTTTGAAAAGAACCGAGTGGTTTTCAAAGTGTTCCAACGACTTTTACTTGGTTTATTTTCTTGCATTAATCTTAATGCGTCCCATCATTTAAATCCTACCATTGCAGAAAACAACCAAAATATGGTGTACGCTTATGCCATCCGCATTCGCCACGGGGCCCCGTCATCACCCGTTAGGTTACTTAACTAACGACAGAGCGGGGGCTGGACTAGCGCGGATGCAAAACATAAGCAAAACCTAAATAGTTATTATATATATAGATATATAGCAATGATAGCCATTACAGATCACAGATGAACACTTTGGATATACTAGGAATCCGCGATTCGTTCGAGCCTGCAACGAAAAACGAATTACACGGTCGCGATGAATAGCCAAACCCCACCCTAGACCCCTACGGGTGGGGCAAACTACCCGCCAAGTACCCGAAGCGAAGCAACCTCCCTCAACACCGTGAGTAGGCCACTCGGCACTTCGAGATACCCGGTAGTTTGTGCACCCCACCTTGGGTCTATCCTAGGAGCAAAAACAATAAAAAGAAATTATACAATGACGGCTACAATCCCGACCCGGTTGTGCGGCCAAACAAATAATATTACATCAATTTACAAATTTTACAATGAATGAAAGAAAAAGAAACTCTCATCTCACATCCATTCCCGGCTATTCATCCGCGACAATCCACCGAGTTCATATACACAAACCATCAACATTACAGATCACAGATATGTATAACCCCCACTAATCGACGTATAGCGATTAGCGGACGTTCAATACATATATCACATCACAGATAATATTCATTAGCCAAAGAGTACGGAATATCGATCAAAATACGGATTTATAACCACCCCAAAAGTCAATTTGCTCTCTGGAAAATCTGGGCAGAAACAACATGTACTTAAAATCCCAAAACTCCCAAATAAAAACACTGCAAGAAACCCGGTCCACGACTGAGTCAAATCGGCCGCGGAACCGCGGCAAGAAGCATGTTCTTGCCGCGGAACCGCGGCGGTTTGGTCGGTTCAGTGGACCGGTTTTCTTATGTGGTTTTAAAAAACCCTGAGTCGAATTTTCATGTATGTTAAAAAAATTTTAGAGCAGTATAAAAATTCGACAGAAACTTGGTTTTTGTCGGATGTGTTTTGCGACCTTTTCCGATCGATATTCTAAACACTTTGCTAACTTACTAGTTTATGTTTAGCTAGGCTCTGATACCACTGTAAGTCCACGTTGCTCACCCCGGTTCTTACGGGGAGGCGGAAACGGCGAAAAACGATAATTTTGGCTCAAGGCAACATGGACTCAAAAGCAAGGATCTTGGCTAAACTAGAAACTAGTAAACAACTAGAGGTTTTAACTACTATGCTGTAGAAAGTATACCTCACGGAAACGGTCCTTCGGGTCTTCATTCCGCTGTCCTGCTCGTCCATCCAAGCTCCAAGCATCGATCCGGACCTTGGGCACCTCCGCGGCCTTCTTGAGTCGAAGACGATTCACCCGAGAGATGTACACCGAGCTCCACCTCGAGCCGAGGTAACTAGGGCAAAGAGATTGCTAGTCAAGAAGCCCTAGGATGTGTAGAGGAGATGTATGGATGTATTTGTCTTTGTGGGATCTTTTTCTCTCAACACATGAGATGAAAAGATGAGATCAAGAGGAGGAAGAAGAAGGAGAAAGCTTAGCAACCATGGAGCTTTTCTTTTCTTCTCATTTCAAGAAAGAGAATGAGAAGAAGATAATGAAAAGATTAAGCCAAATGAAAATGAACCATGGTTGCAATAATACACTAAAATCATCATTACTAATCCTATCATGATAAAAGTTGATGGCACATTGAATTGACCATTATCATAACTCAATAAATAAAAAGAAAATGAAAGAAGAGTGTAGATCTCTCTTGAAGGTCAATGGTCAACACGGTCAACGGGTCAACAAAGTCAAGAGAGGTCTAAGTGGTCAAATGGTCAATGCAATTAGCCATCACTAATCTATCACCAAAAGGATTAGTAAACAATGTCTCCGGCTTATAACGGTTTTGACCAAACGAATTGTCAAAACCCTAATGAGTGTGCCACATTACGGTTTTGGCCGAGCCAACTGCCAAAACCCTAATGGGGCACCTCCTCCTTCATCGCTCCTCAAAACTGTGCATACACACCCGCATCCGCATTCCGTAGAATGCAAATGCACAGAAGACAAATCAAATCCATCTGTGCAATACTAGGATCTGGCTTAAACTAAAGCCTACTAGTATTGCCTGCCCGAACAGCATACGCACACAAGTGCACGTAAGTGATCGAAGCCCTGCCGTAAAACCATACGGCCTCTACACGTTTCGCTCAATGCAGGGAAACTCTCTGCATGGGACTCTAAAGACTCGACACTACGCTGGCAGTGGGTTTAACCACAGACCGCAAGCGGCACTAGCTGTACGTAACGGTCCCCAGGTAAATGTCGATAAGAAGGCCGATGAGGTAAACCCATCCGAACTCCTACTGAGCCTGTATGTGACAATCTCCATACAGTCCGGTCTGTTCGTCTGATACATCGCATGGCGGGCCTAGGGGGCGGTAAACGTCAGTCCCCTAATAGCGGTACAAGTCGTGTCCGAGTGTAGCCCAGAACACCCTGAGATAACACTGGAAACCTACCAGTATATCTCGCTTGCCCTGGCCAGGGACTACTTGTGTAATGGCTCTCCTAGACACAGCGCGATTTCAACCCCCAATACCGGGAGAGACGAATCCTGTCTAACCGTCACTGCCTCCAAGTGCTTCGGGATTGCACCCAACTACTACCTGTTTGCACGACTCCTTTGAGCCGTGGTAGGGTAGTAATCTAAGTACAGTGGGAACACACTCGAGGCGAAGTGACAGTGTCAAGTCAGCGGACTAAGCTGTACTCATGTCACCTGGGAACCGATAACTGACGATAGGTATAATACCAACCAACAGTTCCCGACGAGTCATGTCCAGTTTACTCGTAACCTAACGAGCACCTGCATACTATCTCAAGTACGACGTACTGACGGCTGTGGGACAGACCGTCTCCCCCGCTGGAATGAGAAGCGCATACGCTATTCTACTCCGGAGTATCGATGCCCTGTCTCGATAGTCCTACGACTAGGGACCTGTATAAGGATGTGCTTATGGATTACCCAGCCCCCACTAGTGTGAGCGCCATCACAACGCTGGTAATCAAGCAAAGATCCTAAGGGCTCTACTAATATGTATATAAGCGATATGCTAAAAGAAACACATGCACATATTTAAGTAGAGACAAACCAAGTAGCATACTACCATTTTGAGCAAGATTGTCTATACAACTGTGAATATCCCATGCTTCCATCAAGTAATATACAAGCTAGTATGATACAGTAATGGCTTCTAGGGCATATACACTGACACCGTGCACTGTGCGACATCAACCCCCAATACCGGGAGAGACGAATCCCCGACGATCCGCTCACTGCCTCCATGTGGCTCGGTACTGTACCCAAAAAATACATGTTTGCACGTCTCCTTTGAGCATGGTAGGGTAGAAATCAAAGCACAGTGGGAACTCACATGAGATAAATGACGATCTCAGGTCGACAAACTAACCTGTACACATGTCACCAGGGAGCTGCTATCTGACGATATGTATAATACCAACTAGCATGTTCCCGGCGAGTCCTGTCCGGTGTACTCATAACCCAATGAGCACCTGTATACATCTTAGGTGAACCAACTGACACCAATGGCTTGTGAGACCGGCCATTGCCCCTCGTCGGGGTCTCGACTGTATACACTAATCTACTCTGGAGTATCGATGCCCTGTCTCGAAACTCCCACGACTAGGGACACTTTAAGGATGTGCTTACAAACCCCAGCTCCCACGTATATGATCGCCATCATACTGCTGGAAGTCAAGCAAGAATCCTATGGGCTCCATCATCATGCAATAGAGAACTAAAGCATGTATACGATGATAAAGACAAACCAGATAGCATACTATCATCTCGAGCAAGACTGTCATATCGGTATAGGTCCTGCCTCAATCAATCACGTACCTGCGATCCAATAATTGACTTTGAGGGCACTATATCTAACAATCTCCCACTTGCACTTAAGGCTAATTATTGCGATGTCGCATACTCACAGCCCGTGTGATACCGAACACCCAACTCCTCTACTAATTAGTTTCACAAAGCTAGTTTGTAAAACTCTTGTGTTCGAGAAATAGCCTTAGTGAGTGGATCTGCCCAGATGTTTCTTTCTATATCTCTCTTAATCTCAAGTTCGCGGAGAAAGCCATCTCCCGAATCGAGTAATACCTGTCTTAGAATATGTCTGAATATCTGATGGGACCTAGTTCATAAATGAACTCCAAATCCAAACTTCTTAGACTGTAGTGATCACTGAACCTAATCAGTATCCAGCACCATGCCTCCCACAGTATCCTCTTGGACCACCTGTCCATAATACTGTCCCTCGTCAGAGGAAAAACTATAACTCTGACAATCACTCTGTCATCCATGTCACCTTTGAAGCCTGGAATGATAACCGTCTCCCGAAGGAGGCTGCCGTCATCAAATCCGTAGAACATGCACTTATGTTCTAAAACTGCTTCCTTATGTTTCTTCAGGATTGGATTAATATAAACTAATCGCATCTAGTGCAAAAACAACATCTGGTGTGGTACTTGACATCTCATGATTGATTCAATTGCCAAAGCAAGTGATCTGCCAATCATGCACTTCCCTCTCTCTTTTAGTCTGTAAGACACCTTTAGAGAGGGTGACTCCATCACCTGTAGGTACACCACCATGCCAGGAGTCATTTATTGTAAATGCCATTAGAATACTGTCAAAATACCCACATTGGGAAACTACCCAAATCTAGATCTAAAACCATAGATCTAGTAACCAGAATGTCTGATATTATATCCATATCATTTGTGGAGAAACAACTGTGTGACGACCAAAGTACAACCGATCGTAGTATAGGAATTTTACTTCCTACTCTGTGTATGTCATCTAAATACCAGGACATCACACCCTACTACCTTCTTAACAGATCCATCCCCTATTCTGATGAAGTCAAAGCCATGACTGTTATATCAAAATTAGATGATCTTATCTCCGCTATATCTGCTCAAGCCTATAAATAGACATAAGCTACTTGCCCACTATGCTTCCGCTGCTCCCACTGACTATGACAACCCTCTGGCAGAATAATATATACGTACACTTCTAAAGCTAGTTTAGAACGACGCTATACTTATCCTCCTGCCGGGTCTCATAGTCTGGAACAACAGTAGTGTCAAGTCTGGGTAAACAAGAACCTCCCTGTCACCGTCCTTGAGGCTACCTGAGTACCTCTCGAGTGTCTGAGGTTACCCACCATATCAGCGGAGTGGCTGTTAGTGTATATGCCCTAGGGGCCATTATTGTATCATACTAGTTTGTATATTACTTAATGGAAGCTTGGGATATTCACATGTATATAACAGTCGTGCTAAATACGGTAGTATGCTACTTGGTTTTTCTATCTTAATATGTGAGTATACGTATTGATAGAGCCTTAGGATCTTGCTTGACTACCAGCGTTGTGATGGCAGTCACACTAGTGGGGGCTGGGTAGTCTACAAGCACATCCTTATTCAGGTCCCTAGTCGTTGGATTATCGAGACAGAGCATCGATACTCCGGAGTAGACTAGTGTATACGCTTCTCATCCCAGTTGGGGAAATGGTCTGTCCCACAGCCGTCAGTACGTCGTATTGGAGATAGTATGCAGGTGCTCGTTAGGTTACGGGTACACCGGACAGGACTCACAGGGAACTGTTGGTTGGTTTATACCAGTCGTCAGTGAACAGTTCCCAGGTGACATGAGTACAGCATAGTCCGCAGACTTGACACTGCTACTTCGCCTCGAGTGTGTCCCACTGTTCTTAGATTGCTACCCTACCACGTCTCAAAGGAGTCGTGCAAACAGGTAGCAGTTGGGTGCAGTCCCGAGCACTTGGAGGCAGTGGCAGTTAGACAGGATTCGTCTCTCCCGGTATTGGGGGTTGATATCGCGCTGTGTCAGAGAGCCATTACGCAAAGTCCCTGGCCAGGGCAAGCGAGATTTGCTGGTAGGTTCCAGTAGTTTCTCAGGGTGTAATGGGCTTCCCTCCGACACGACTTATACCGCTATTAGGGGACTGACGCTTGCCGCCCTTAGGCCCTATATGCGATAGTCTTGGACGAACGAACCGGACTGTATGGAGATTGTCACATCAGACTCAGTAGGAGTTCGGATGGGTTCCTCATCGGCCTTCTTATCGACATCTACCTAGGGACCGTTACGTACAGCTAGTGCCGCTTGCGGTCTGTGGTTAAACCCACTGCCAGCGTAGTAGTCGAGTCTCTAGAGTCCCACACAGAGAGTTTCCCTACTCCGGGCAAAACGATATAGAGGTCGTATGGTTTTACGACAAGGGTTCGGACGCATACGTGTGTTTACGCACGTACGACTTTCGGACAGTTTTTACCAGTCGGCTTTGGTTTAAGCCGGTTACTGGTATCCGGTTATTGGATTTATACAGTCTAAAGTTTTTCCGTATTTTTGCGGAAAGGAGGGGCGTTATCATAATTGCACGAGAAGCTTCTAGAAGGTGGTGACTAAGAGGTTTAGGTGACATATACAATGAATGTGATTAGTGAGTCATATGGATGATTCATCCATGTCATTAAAGCATCATAAATGCTTAATGACTCATGGAGTTGAATCATCACTAGATATTATCAAGCATGGTTGTTAAATTGATTTATATTCTTTTCTTGATAAAAAGAAATGCTTGATATATATATTATCATAACTCATTATTCTCACTTCATTATTATGTTCATCTTCTCTCTCCTCAAGCTCTCCTCTTCAAACCCTAATCCTCCCCTCTCATGTGTTGAGTACAAGGATTAGTTAGACTAACTAAACCATAACCCTCACTCTATATCACCTAGCTTCTTTGATTAGCACTTAAAGAAGGTTAGTTGCCTCAAGTTTAGAGGCTAAGCTTGGATTAAAGCTCTCGGGTGGATCGTCTACTACTTCGAGAAGGCCGAGGAGGAGGCGGAGTTCGCAAAGACGAAGGACACGATTCGTTAGGTATAATCCCTAAACATAGTAGTATAGAACTTCTATGTTTCTTGTTAGTTATCGTTTAGCTTCGATTCATGCGGTTAGTCGATGTTTAAGCAAAGAACAAGATTGTTTTTCAAATTTCCGCCTCCCCGCAAGTCGTGGGGTGTTGTACATCGACTTACAGTGGTATCAGAGCCTCGCTAAACAATAAATAACTTACTTGCAAATTTGTATGAATTTCGAACGGAAAAAACGAAACCGGAAAAGCCCGAAATCATGAGTTTCTGTCGATTTTTAAATGAAGTCCAAAAATTTTTCAGGGATGTTCAGAAAGCTTGAAAAGACAGTAGAAAGAACACCCAAGAAAATTGGGCCCCTGAATCGCCTAAAGCTCCGCGGAACCGCGGCGGGATCCCACTGATCCGCCGCGATTCCGCCGCCGAGTTGGCGATTCAGGAACCCAATTTTCCTGTGTTGGTTCTCTGGGATATTTGGTATTTTCTGGAATTTTTAATTTTTGCTCAGGTTTCAGATTTACAGAGAAGTATTGGAGCAAATTAAAAGTGTTTAATCGATCGAAATTATACAGTATTTGCTTGTTGGATTATATCTGTGTTTGTATAATGTGTTCGTAAACCTCCCCTAACTGCTAGTATGTCGGTTGGCAGGGGGTTGCACATTTCTGTAATGGATTTTATCTGTTTGTGCATATGAACTGTGTTGGACTGTT